>JABUQX010036012.1:25000-27848 GCA_015478945.1 Trachelipus rathkii | reverse complement strand
TGGTATAAGCATATATATATATATATATATATATATATATATATATATATATATATATATATATATATATATATATATATATATATATATATATATATATATATATATATGATCGCAAAGCGGAAGGCTATTTATAAAGAAACCGCAGACCCAGTATAATACCTATGAACATAATTCCATAAATAGATTTACAAAGTGGTTTTGCTATTTATTTTCGGAAATATTTTCACACAAACTTCACCTCTGTGCCTTTTCGCAATTTCCTACATAATACGCACATGTTACATATATATTATATTTGTGAGGCATAATGCGTAATCTACGCACATAAGAAAGCATAAGTAAGCACAAATACACTAAAAAAAGCACAAAAGCCATGTACTCATACTTACACCCACACACACATATATATATATATATATATATATATATATATATATATATATATATATATATATATATATATATATATATATATATATATATCGCAAAGACAGAAATATACAGAACATATAAAGATATTGTTAATATTGAAAGAAAAAAAATTCTACTTTTTGCGAAACATATTTTCAATGCTTTCTAAATTCTAATCTGAAAAAGTATTCAACAACTCATAGGACTCGTCTTCGCAATGGTTAAATTAGGCCTAATCGATACTAATATCATAACCAAAATATCAACTAAAGTAAAATTAATTTTTTTCATTTCAATAATCGATAATATCGATATTAAATTATCGGTATATCGATTGGTTTGCTTGAACTTTCATAAACGAAGAAATATGTGTCTTCAAAATAATTTTATTAGGCATAATCGATACTAAAATTGCAACCTAAATGTTGATTGATACTAATAACAGTAATTAAAGTTAAATTAGTTTTGCTAATTTAATGATAGGCAACATCGATATTAATATATCGGACTATCGATTGATTTGCTTGAACTTTCATAAAATAATAATAATAATAATAATAATAATAATAATAATAATAATAATAATAAAAATAATAATAATAATAATAATAAAAATAATAATAATAATTAATATGGCAAAAATAAATTTCTAATAAAGAGTTGTGAATTAGTCTACTAATAAATAACGTTTTACATAAGCAAATATAATCGAATATTTAAATCGTACTGAAGAAACTTGTGAAAAAATTTAAAAAAAGGAAAGTGTATATATTATCACTTTTCTATCATGCACTTAGTCAAGCACACTGTTGGACACTTTCACAAATAAACACACTCACACACACCCCTTTTACATACAGTCATACTCAGGTGGGCGTAGGGTAATGAAATTTTTAGTGGTTTAGAGTTTTTTAGTAATGTTTTATGTAACCTAGAAAGGTGTAGGGGAGTTTATAATTAAATTATACACACATACATACATACATACATACATACATACATAAAGACATATAGAAACAAAAAAGGAGAAGAAAGATGAAAGGTGAAATTTGGGAATATAAACTTTCCAAACTTTCATTTTTACTTTTCATTTTTTTTAAAAAAAAAGGAAATTATTGAAGAAAAAAAAGATAGAAATGGAAATCCCCACTGAATGATATTCAATTTTTGGATCATTTGTACAAAAAGGACACATAAAATTTGGGAGAAATGCCAGATTTTGATAACATTGGGTTGATTTGATATTTTTTTTCATTTTAACAAGCAAAATGTTGAATCGGATGGTCGTAAAATGAAAATGAAATTATTGGAAAATGATAGAAATGGAAATCCCCACTGAATTTTATACAATTTTTGAATCATTTGTAGAAAAAGGGCACGGAAATTTTGGCAGAAATGCCAGAGTTTGATAATTGGGGTTTGATTTGATATCTTGTTTCATTATAACAAGCTCAAAGTTGTTTCTGACGTCACAAAGATAAAATGAAATTATTGAAAAATGATTGAAATAGAATTACACATTAAATGATATACGGTTTTGTAGTATTTTAAGGACCCTAGAAAATTTGTAGTATTTTATATGTAGTAAAATATGTAGTATTTTAAGAACCCTAGAAAATTTGTAGTATTTTATATTAGTAAAATATGTAGTATTTTAAGAACCCTAGAAAATTTGTAGTATTTTATATGTAGTAAAATATGTAGTATTTTAAGTACCCTAGATAATTTGTAGTATTTTATATGTAGTAAAATATGTAGTATTTTAAGTACCCTAGATAATTTGTAGTATTTTATATGTAGTAAAATATGTAGTATTTTATATGTAGTAAATTATGTAGTATTTTAAGAACCCTAGAAAATTTGAAGCATTTTATATGTAGTAAAATATGTAGTATTTTAAGAACCCTAGAAAATTTGTAGTATTTTATATGTAGTATAAAATATGTAGTATTTTAAGAACCCTAGAAAATTTGTAGTATTTTATATGTAGTAAAATATGTAGTATTTTAAGAACCCTAGAAAATTTGTAGTATTTTATATTAGTAAAATATGTAGTATTTTAAGAACCCTAGAAAATTTGTAGTATTTTATATGTAGTAAAATATGTAGTATTTTAAGAACCCTAGAAAATTTGTAGTATTTTATATTAGTAAAATATGTAGTATTTTAAGAACCCTAGAAAATTTGTAGTATTTTATATGTAGTAAAATATGTAGTATTTTAAGAACCCTAGAAAATTTGTAGTATTTTATATGTAGTAAAATATGTAGTATTTTAAGAACCCTAGAAAATTTGTAGTATTTTATATTAGTAAAATATGTAGTATTTTAAGAACCCTAGAAAATTTGTAGTATTTTATATGTAGTAAAATATGTAGTATTTTAAGAACCCTTGAAAATTTAGAGAACTTCCATTTATTAATTAAAAATGGGGT
>JABUQX010036012.1:15000-17500 GCA_015478945.1 Trachelipus rathkii | reverse complement strand
ACACAGGATGAAGCAGCAAGAGACGAATATTCAAAACTACTATCATCGTCTACACTACGTGAATCAATTCCGCTAACACAATCTATCTCCTATATGACTAGCACGCTACTCCACACTCACTATGTGCGTATATTGAGAACACTACTCACAACTAGCACCAATATGACGTCAGCTATCAGCTCAAAGTAGATGCCTAACGATATCAGACATCCTCTCGTGCAATCACTGACTGAGACAAAATCACTGCGAGCCACTGAGCTACAGCCCAAAAACCGAATACACCTCAGGCATCTCTATACAATCCACAAGCACATAAGCCATGAAGAGATATATATATGATAGACAATATTCAACGTACACGATCCCTCGAGCACTGAGAGCCTATGCATGGATCCTCACGCAGCTACCTGCATACAAGACCGGCTCAACAGTGATCTTATAATCCCTCGCTCGACATGCACATACCGCTATAATGCTCAACACGCTCATCTAGCGAGAATGTCGACACATGAATGCGATATCATAATCATAGTACCCTCTTCGCATGACATAGCACTCAATAGACAGCCTCGCGCGTCCGCATCTACGTGACGACACTCCTCAGTCAATACTCACTACACTACAACTCCGACCGTAACTATGTAATAATCACTGACAGCACAGTTCCGTCAGTGATCACGCTGCTATATTAAGACGCCCTCCGCCATATACGACTCTACACTACCAGAATACATGCTAGATATGACACTATGAATTCGACACTATCTACAACTCACAAGTCACATACCTATTCTACGACTAGAATAAACCCTCACTAACTCGACGGCAGCTTGGATACCTTACTCCCTGCGAGTAGCATCTACGTCTCGCCTATCGAGCTCGTCCTCGATACTCAGTACAGCAAGTAGTGACTGCATCAAACATGTGACACTGATCACTAGACAATGAGCACGAGTCATCTATAATTAGATCATATCATGACGTCATAAGTGCGACACAGTAGTCACCCGCATTCATAGACATAACTGCAATCCATCTATCCAACGATGATAGCATCTACAATCTGACCTGTACTTCCTACAAGTCGATAGCTAATATAGATCGCACAGTACGCAGTCTCTTCACATTACACACGCATCATCCGTTCTAAATCACCGTCTCGTGCCACACACCGTACCGCGAAGCATCATCGCACCGCATCTCGGCGCAAGTACTACACAGTACGAACACACGCTCCTAGAACTCACCATCAGTATAGCATCATCCTCGTGCATACCTCAGCTCCACACGCCGACTAACACACCTGCTCCAGACAACCAATCGGGGTATTAGTAGGAAGTATATAGTCATAACTCAAAATACTAGAGAAATATCTTAACACTTACCTCATTCACTATATAGTATATCATATATATATATTATATATACTATATATATATAATATATATATATATTACTATAATATATATATATATCATAGCTATATATATATATATATATATATATATAATATATATTATATATATATATATTATTATATATATACATATATAGTATAATAACTATTATATATATTAAAGGTACATTCTAGACTCATGTCGACCTGGCACCATTATGGCATCCTTTTGGCACTATTCACAATGGGGAAAAAAAAGCAAAATGAAAAGTCATCTATGACATGTGACCCAAAATTGGTCAAGGCAAAATGTTTCCATTTAAGCTAATTCAAATAATACTTCTACTACTACCACTACTAGTCCCAAAACCACTACTACCACTACCACTACTAACACCACTACCACTACTTCTACTACCACTGCTACTTACTACCACTACTAAACACCAACTATCACTACCTAACTACTACTACCACTATTACTATCATCACTACTACTACTACTACTACTACTACTACTACTACTACTACTATTACTACTACTACTACTACTAGCACATTAAATTTATTATAATTAATTAAATTGCAATAATTAATAACAAGCTCTAATCTATTTTGAGTTCTGTTTTCCTTATTACATTCTTTCGGTTGATTATTTAATCACTTAATAATAATAATAATAATAATAATAATAATAATAATAATAATATATAATTTAAATAATATAAATAATACATAATAATAAATAATAATAATAATAATAATAATAATAATAATAATAATAATAATAATAATAATAATAATAATAATAATAATAATAATAATAATAATAATAATAATAATAATAATAATAATAATAGTAAGAATAAAATTACTTCTATTCACAGATCATTTAGAATTATAATTCTGCAATATTATTATTATTATTATTATTATTATTATTATTATTATTATTATTATTATTATTATTATTATTATTATTATTATTATTATTATTATTATTATTATATTATTATTATTATTATTATTATAATTCTGTTGTTGTTGTTGTTGTTGTTGTTGTTGTTGTTGTTGTTGTTGTTGTTGTTGTTGGTTGTTGTTGCT
>JABUQX010036010.1:40000-47034 GCA_015478945.1 Trachelipus rathkii | reverse complement strand
TAATATATAGTATATATATATATATAATATATATATATATATATATATTAATATATATATATAGTACTATATATATATATATAATATATATAGTATGATATATATATATATATGATATAGTATATATATATTATAATATATATAATATAATATTTAATATATATATATATAGGTGTGTATGTGAATAACAAATTATTGTAAAGCAATAAAATAAACTTTTTTCCTATTAAATTTGTATCTTTTATTTGCCACAATCAAAAATACAAAAATTTTCTAATTTCTCTGCATGGAAAAAAGTAATAAATCACCTAACAGTTAATATTACTTCTCGTACAAAAAGGCTGTTAACTGACACAACAAATTCTGCTAACTGCACAGTTAGGGAAGATTGAGGCTAGTAATTAACCTAAATTAAGAAGAAGAGTAATCTTTATGAGTAGCAATATATTATATATATATATTATAATATATATATATTATATTATAATAAATATATATAATTATTATATATATATATATATATATATATATATATATATATATATAATATATATATTATATATAATATAATATTATAATATATTTATATATATAATATATATATATATAATATATTAATTATATATATATTTTTATATATATATTATATATTATGTATATATATTATATATATCTATTATATGTTATATGTATTTTATTATATTATTATTATTTATTATATAGTATTTATATATATATAAATATATATATATATATTATTATATATATATATATATATATATTATATATATATATATATTTATATATATAATAATATTAATTATTATATTATAAATTATATATATAATATATATATATATATATATATATATATATATATATATATATATATATATATTATTATATAATATATATAATATATATATATGTATATAATATATATACTATAATATATATATATATATATATATAATATAATTATATATAGTATAATATATATATATATTATATAGTATATATATAATATAGATATATATATATATATATTATTATATATATTATATAGGACACTGCGGTGCAAAACAGGTAGAGCGGCAGTCGACATAACACATAGCCGGATTCCAATCAAAGTCCGGATCTTCAGTATGAATATTAATAAAATAGTTCCCTATTAGGATAGGGCACTGCTCTTTAAGAATGGGAATTTCTTTTATATTAAAGAAAAAAGTCAAAGTAGTAATATTCGTGAAACAAATGCCACGCACAAGATTTACTTATTTACTTACTTCATAAAAAGATGGAAAGCATACAACTGCCCTGACCGCTTATAGACAGGAACTTAGGAATCCAAAAGAAGACATGGAGACTCTATGTAAAGCATTGAGAGCCATCTAAACTGCGGCGTCTTACATTAAAGTGCTCTCAAAGACCAATCTATGGGCCGAGCTTTCTCTAAAAGAAAGACGGCAGTTATGACAAAGGACCACAGGAAACTTGTGGACTTGATAAAACACTCATTCCGCACAATGTGAATAGTTGACGACGGGGAGAAGTAGATATATGGGATGAAAGGAGACCTAATAGATGGACGGAAAGTCTAGTCTGAAGAGTCTTTTCTACCCTGATAGGGTTAGAATGGGCAATAAATTCTTCTGCCTATATAAATCTCCTGCAAGCGGATGGCAGATTTCCCAGCTCTGCTGAACAGGAATGGAGAGTCTGCGTTCCGCTGCATGTGGAGTATTAGGGCAAACTATGCATTGGGATTACGTTCCCCAGCTGTGGAGAAATAAGGGTTGTTTTTATCCCAAGGACGGAGAAGACGGTCACGTCTTTGACCCCAGATCAATCGACCTACTTATAAGTCTTAACATCATTTCTTTTGAAAACAATGGAAAAGGTGCCTAGACTACAAGTAAAGGGTGGAAAATCGATAGAAAAAGAAAATCCATCCAATACAATGGCATACCAGTCCGGTAGATCACAGTTGCCACAGATAGCTTGTATCCAAGATAGAAGGAGCGCTAGATCACAAGGAAGTGGCGGTTTGTGCTTTCCTGGATGTGCAGGGTCTTTTGATAGCACCTTGCATGTGACCATGGAGGATGCCACCGCCTCCAAGGGCGTCGGACCTTCAATGATTGCTTGGATAAAAGCAATGTTGGGGACAAGACGTATTACGGCTGGAAACTGGGAGGGAGATGATCAACTGTGACATTGGGGAGGGGATGCCCCCAAAGGAGGGGTCCTTTCACCCCTTTTATGGACCATGGGGTTGATAGTCTCCTCACCAACTCAGATGAATCGGATTCGTGCAAGGATACGCGATGACCTTGTAATTATATTAGAGCGAAACACATAGAGGTCTATAATGGAAACTCATGCAATCACCACTCAAATAATCCTACAATTGTGTTTTGGGAAAAGGAACTAAACATCAATCCAAAGCAAAACAGTAATAGTGCCCTTCACCAAGAAGAGGAAGCTAAATACACTGGCTCCCAAGACTGGTGATGTTCACTTATTAAACCCATACCACTGAAGTTTCAAATATCTGGAGTAATCTAGGATCAAAAACTGAAACGTTTGGGAATCCACATCTTAAAGGGTAGTGGATTAAAGTACGATGGCCCTATGACATTGCCGAAGATGCATTGCAACATGGGACTGAAACCAAAATGACCAATTGGTTATACATAGACTGTAGTCAGACCTATAATTCACCTATGCCTCACTTGTTTTGGTGGCCGAAGGGTTGAACCAGAAGGACTCGCACCAAAATAACTGCAAAGATTGCAAAGCTTGCATGCCATAGCGATCACAAGGCAATTGGCATACATGCCCTACTGCAGCCATGGAGGCACTGATAGGCCTCCTTCCTCTATATTTGCACATCAGAAGAGAGCCATGTCATGGCAACCAAGACTGGCCATTCTTGGTCAAATTAAACTAAGAACTGGAATCGGACACCTTCGAAATTTGGAAGATGTACCAGAGATTGCAAATGGGCATTGTAAGTCTACGGAACCTAATGCAAAAACAAAAAGATTTGGAAAGAGAAGTATTAAATCCTCGTTACAAATCGTTCAAAACTTGGGATAATGGAGGTCCTAAACTGTGAATCAGGAACCATATGTGGTACACTGATGATCGGTGACATTAGTATGGGTGGGACTGGGCGCGCGGACTGTCGGACCCAATTGCAGGCGCAGTATAGCCCTTTGTGCTTTTCCCACCATCTTTCAAGCCGAGATTTACGCTATAATGGTATGTGCCAGAATAAACCTAGAAAAGGGGATGCGAGGGGCAAAGATCTCTGTGGCAACTTGATAGTCAGGTGGCTATCGGGGCTCTGAGCTTTCCTGCAATGTATGACTTCTAAAACTGGTTTTTGTAAATGTCAACTACCCATACAGCACTGGCTCAACACAAACAGAGTTAATCCTGATGTGTGTTTGGCCGGGGCATTCAAGGTTGTACCAGGCAGATTGAGGGAGGGTTGATCGCCCGCTTAAGTAAGGAGCAGAACCGCCTACTGTGGTACCGGAAACCCTTCTGTTGGACTTTCTAAGGCACCAAATTCAAGATCTCTGAAAACAATGGGACTACAGCAAGTTATGGACAATTACTGGACAAGATCCCTGGGTCCTCAGACAGGCTAAAGATCTGATTGATTTTTCTCCGAGAAAGGCAAAGGAAGTGCTTACTCTAAACAGGTCCGAGATAACGAGATCTCTGACTGGACTTATTGAGCTGGACATGGGCCAGATTCAGATATACCTCAAGAAAAATGGGAAAAAGTTTTAATGTGATTGTATGCCGATACTTTGCCGATGAAAGCTCAAGAGAAACGGCAGACACTCTTATGTAATATTGCGAAGCACCAGGCTTGCAAAGATATTGATGTTGGAAAGCCAGACAACAAAAATTTCGACGCATTCAAGAAAGTTCCTGGGTTTTTTGCTGTACCTCAGGTTGGATCAGGAATTTTAATAGTGAAGGGTATGTCACAAAAGATCTTTTTAGGTTGCAGTGAAAAGAAATCTCGATAGAGGTCGCCACCCTAACAATCTAATCTAATCTATCTAGATCTACTTCATGAGAGAGAGAGAGAGAAGGAGAGAGAGAGAGAGAGAGAGAGAGAGAGAGAGAGAGAGAGAGAGAGAGAGAGAGGAGAGAGAGAGAGTAATTATATTTACCCACTCTAACTGTCCATAAAAACAGTATTCGAGAGAGAGTGAGAGTAGAATATTAGCTTAATCTCAGAAAAATTTAAAAAAAAAAAAAGAAATTTCATTCAAAATTATAGAAGAATATCATCATTCCCCAACTTCAGAAACTTACTCATATCATTCCCATTCTCAAACCAAACCACAAACTGCCACATGATCCAGCCTCTTATAGACCATTATCTTTGCTATCGACACTCCCAAAATTTTTGAAAACTCATTTCAAGCGTTTCCAAATATTGTTGTTTCTCGAAATTATGTAAAAAGGAAAAAAAATATTATCGATATACGTAAAAAACTTACATAAGGAATGCCGTTATTTTATTTCCCATAATTTCTCTTGAGTAAGTAAAACGGCTAAAAAAAAATATAAAAAAAAACAAAATAGTAAAAAAAAAAAAAAAAAAAATGAAAAAAAAAATTATTTAATACTTACAGAATTAGCAATTAACACCTTAAAATGGCTTACAGAGATAATGTTATGTTCTTTTTTTTCCTATATATTTTCCAGGTTTGAATTACAAAATAAACAAATAGATAATATATAAGAAAATTCTCTTTGCAACACATTCGAATTAAATTAGCAATAGTATTAAAATAAATGTTGTTAGTTATTTCTAGCAGTGATGTAGGAGTTTAGTGAATATAATATATTATAATATATATATATATATATGCTATATCTATATATATATATATATATACTATATTAATATTATATATATATATATATATATATATTATATATATATATATTATAATATATATACTATATTATATATTAATATAATTTGAATTCAAGCTATCATCGCTTTATATATTACTATTAAAAAGCCCTTAGTTGCTAAACTGGGTAGAATTTATAATAAACACACATAAAAACGACTTACTAAAGACATATAAAATTTGATATAAAAATAACAGGGGACGAGCTTTCGCCAACCTTTTTGGCCTTTTTCTAGTCAGAACAGTGAATGGAGGAAGTGATTTTCTATGAAGTTTATTTCCTTATTCGTTTAGTTGGTTTTCCAAAAGACTATTATAAAATGGAGACAATTTCATGCAGTTATTTGTATTGCATCTATTTTTATGTAAATCTCGCAGAGAAGCATCTATGAATTTGGGAAGGTTATGGATACAAAAAGCTTCTGCTATTTTTTTTAAAGCTTCTTGTATATTTCTGATTTTTGCATGTATATTTGTATTAATTTGATGGTTGAGTGTTAGTCTATGTGATGTAAGTGCGGGAAGTTTGTTCGTGTGTTCTAAGTTTGTGTTAAGTGTTGATTTTTTTCTTACGTTTGAAGTCTATTAGTTCTCCGAATATTGGTTTTGCAAAGGGTGAATGGAACTTTTATATTAAAAAACAGGGGGGTTGGTTGATTTTTGGGGGATTTAATATATTTTGATTAAGGATATTATTAGAGGGATCAACTGTATATGTTATTGGTATGAGATTTTTTATTGTTCGTTTAGGTTTATAGTGGTAGGTATGCCCAATGGCTATTTTTGCGCCTATGCGAAATTTTAAGCCCGTTTTATTTATTCTTTGCTTTTTTGTATGTTGTAGTATAACGAATGCTTGCAACCTCTATTTGAGTTTTTGAAAAGATGGTTTTTAAAAATTGTGTTCTTTATTTAACACTGTACCGGGAGAACTGATTTTAGCGTCTAGTTACAGGATGAGAGATACGGCTACGTTTTGTGTTTTTGTGGTGTGGCGGAGTACCAATAGTATGTATGCTGGGGTTGGCTGTAGGGTGTTGTCTAAGACTGTGAATGAGGGTTTTGTAGTATGATCGGTTGTTTATCAGTGTGTCTAGAAAAGGGAGGGTTTATTGGTTGATGTATTCCCATAGTGTATTTATATCTGTGTGTTATAGGTTAATGAAATTTAAATGTTGTGGGGTTGGTTGCAGGTGGACTGGCATGAAAATACATCATCTACGTATCTGAGCCAATGGCAACTGGAAACAAGGTGGTGGTGAAGGATGTAATAGTGTTCAATGGGTTCCATGTAAATGTTGCTGAGCATGGAGGACAGTGGTGAGCCCATGCTCAGGCCTTGTGTTTGTTTAAGAAATGTTGATCAAATTGAAAATAGTTATGTTGCAAAGTAAGGAGTATAAGTTGTTTTAGAGAAAAGGGGTGGGAAAAAGTGATGTTGTTTTCGTTTACGTATTTAGTTAAAAGTTCAAGTAGTATGTCGTCAGGGACCGATGTGAAAAAAGAGAATTATTGCATCATAGCTACGAAAGGTGTGTTTTTTGTATAGTGGAGTAAATTTTGTATGATTTTGAAATATAATTCTAACCTAGTTAGGCAAACTAAGGGTTTTAATTAGTATATATTATATATATATATAATATATTATATATATATACTAATATATAATATATATTATATAATATATTGATATATTATACTACTCTATATATATATATATAACATATATATATATAGATATATATTATATAATATATAGTATAGTATATATATATAATAATATTGAAATATTTAGGAAATTAATTATTTTTGCCAGAAATCATCGTATTGAAATGCATTTATCTAAAAACATCTGGTACCAAATTAAGCAGAATCAAAATGTCTGAGTTTTTTTTTTACTCCGATTAAATTTAATTTTTTTGTGACGTATGAAGTGTTGCCATTTTATGAGCACCATTCGAGCATGCGTTTTGACTATCAAATTTTTAATGTTTTATCAAAATTATTAATATTTATATTAATGAATTATAGATTTAAAATATTTAATAAAATTACTTTAATCTTCATTGAAGGTTTTTT
>JABUQX010036010.1:7500-35000 GCA_015478945.1 Trachelipus rathkii | reverse complement strand
GATACTCTTCAGTCAGTATAATTATTATAAGAATGCAGAAGAGAAAAGTCGTCCTCCGAGGAGACTCTCTCCAGGTAAACGCTCCGGCAAGAGCATAAACTCAAAAGAAAAAGGACTGCGATATCGAATTTCAATCACAAACACAATTCCTCGCAAAAATAGGTTGGAAAACGCGCTGGAAAGGGGCTGTGAACTACCAATTCGCTCTAAGAAGAGGCAGATCTCACAGGAAGGACTTTATTACCGTTACTATTTATTGAATATCTACTTACTGTTTGAATAAATACCTCGATTTGAATTGAGAATTTCTAAATTTTTACCATCCTTTTATCGGAGACTATCATGTAAGAAGCCACCAATCAGACAGGGTATAGCCCTATATAATTGGTGAACCCAGGCAGAAGAACACCCTTTCTTCAAGTCAAGCCTTTCTAGAAAAAAAAACAAACAAAAATGAAGAAAAAGGAAAAAACTACAATAGTATAAAATTTCTCAATCGAAAACAACTCCGAGAAGGAGTGGAACTCAAGCAAAACGAACATTATCGATACGAACTTCAATTTTCATATTAATTAATTTTGATTACTGGTGTTTAATCATCTTTTCACAACAATCACAGTTCGAGGATTCATCGCCTAGACATAGCAAAATTCCTGTCGGCAATGGATTTCTTTTCATTATTCAAGTTTGGATTATGGGCAGAAACTCATTTTGGAATTCCACTACACTCTGATTCCTTTCCGAATTCTAAATGGTTCTGTGGACCTCTCCCTTTTATGTATGAAGAATATTTCAAATAAAGGACCTTAAATTTCAAGCAACTTCGCTTATACATATGTAACTTCCTTTACGGTATGGAATTTCTTTCATCATTTTAGTTGGATTATGGGCAGAAACTGTCATTTTGGATTCCACTACGAACTTTGATTCCTTTCGAATTCTAAATGGTCTGTGACCTCTCCCTTTTATGTATGAAGGAAATTTTCAAATAAAGGACCTAAATTTCAAGCAACTACGCCTTTCGTCTCTACATATGTTAAGCAATGTTTCTCTCGTAACTTCAGCTTTGAAACAATTTAACCGTGCGCATTGATCAAAATCAGTGGATACATTTAGAAACGCCCTATATACTAAGACCTTCTGGATTCAAACGGTTCGATTCGGGATGGGCCTTTTTATTTACTTGTTAAAATAATTCAATTGTTCATATCAATAATTATGTATCAACATTTTTGTATTTTATGCATTTAAATGTTTGTATGTTGTTTATATCAACGGATATAACCAAAATATGCTTATGTTTTAATGCCCCTTTTATTTTCTGTATATATAACACTATTGTATTATTATTATGTATTCAAATATTTGTATATATGTTTAATTTTCGGATGTAACCAGTATGCTCGTATTTGATATTTATATTTCTTTCATGTATACTCTTTTTGCCTTCAAATGTTTGTATGTCTACTTATTTTTTCGGACATAATTAGATATGTTTGCATTTGAAAGTAAAACTGTATTTTATTTATTATTTCTTCATATATTGTATGTATAAATACTTTCTCACTTCCGTGTTTAGCGCAGGAAGTAATGTAGCACTTCATTATAACTTTGTAAAAATTTAATTTTATGTTCGTAACTTATCTAAGGGGATTTGCCGCGAGCAAAACTTTTATAGGCATAAGTCCAAGTGAAATATATTTAAACTCGTCCTTTTGAGATATACTCTTCAGTCAGATCAAAATTATATTAAAGAATCAGAAGAAAATCTCATTTCAAATACACTTCCAGAAATCTGCCGGGCAAGAGGCGATAAATTTCAAGGAACAAGGCTGCGACTGGAATTTCGATCACAGAACTTGCTAACGAAGAGTCAGAGGACAATTGTGGAAACGCGTTGGGAAAGGCTGTGACTCCAATTGCGCCTACGAAAGAGAGTACTCAACAGAAGGGACTTTTGTTACTTTTATACTTTAAATGCATATTTTACCGTTATTTTGAAATCTAAACATCATTTCAAATATGGATTCTAAATTATCCTCTTATATAGGGTGTTTGCTCCTAAAGAAGCCACCAATCTAGCAAGTTTTAACCCTTATAATATATATATATATATATTAATATATATATATATATATATAGTATATATAATATATATATATATATACTATATATATATATATTAAATGACCCCTCTCCTTTTAGTCTTTGATACATCGTTTTACTCTTTCACGTTTTTGATGTTTTAATTAACATAGGTTATTCGTTTATGTATAAAAAATGTTTTTTTTTTGGCTTTAATAATATATTATATATATATATATTATATAGTATATATATATTATATATATATATATATATATATATCATATATATATATATATATATACTATAATATATAATATATATAATATAGTATATTATATATATAATTATATTCAGATCGCCTCCTCACTTCGTTTCTATTGTGCCTCAGCAAGAGAGTTAAATTATAGAAACGATCTAATTTTACAAATTTATAATGCTTTCGGTAAAATTCTCTTAGTTTTTGCGAAAATTGGTAAAATAAATGAAATTATTAGGCACAATAAATAATAAAAGATTATGCAAAATTAAGACGAAAAAGGTAAGAATAACGCTATTAAATAACGCTTTTTAAACCTATTAAAAATGGCGCAGTTTCATGCCAATCGAATGGCGGAGATGAATTGTCTGTGTTTTAAGTGCGACTTTAAATATTACAGTTAATCATGATAATCCTGGAATCAACTATAGAAGACGATAGATAAAGAAAACGTCTTTACAAGAAAAACTTCAAGTTAATTAAAATATAATATATTATATATATATATATATATATATATTATAGATATATATAGATATATATATATATATATATATATATTATATATAACTTATTGTAGAGGAGAGAGAGAGGCACAAGTAGTAAAAATTACTGGGTCGCCACTGATATATGATATATATATATAATATATATATATATAATATATATATAATATATATATATATATATATATTATATTAATATATATAATATAAATAATATATATATATATTTATATATATTATTATATATTATATATATATATTTATATACTATATATATATATATATTATATATATAATATATATAATATAATTTATATATTATATAATATATATATATTATATATATCAGAAAATATAGTTGAGTCAAACTTTTAAATATAGTTATAGAGCGAGTAGAAATATTTCAACATATAAAAGAAGAACACCACAAAAATCCGATACAGCATAAAGAGGGCTTCTCCATCCATAACAAAGAAAGAAAGAATTGTTTTATGAGATTGCGCCTCGGAATCATTAACTCTTAAGGGAAAACATAAACCAGTTAATAAACATAAAGATATAATGAAATGTCCCAATTTTTTAAGAACATTTTTAAATAACAAAAAGTCAACGTAGGTTATCATTTTCTATACGTTAAAATTATTTCACATTTTGCTGTTATCTTATCTTTTTCGCTCTCACTACTCCTTAAACCAACTATTTACTCTCTCAGAGTTGTTAAAAAACATGAAAAAAAATTAAAACTATTCCTTGTAAATGCTCCGAAGTGTACGGACGAAAGCTTGGCTACTGTTATTAAATCAAAAGTTTTATTTTTTTTTAGGGATTAATACTAAGAAAATTTCTTCTGTAGATAAGAAATACATTCAGGAGGCTTGAAAAAGCAAACAAAATCATACGTCAAACTTTTAAAAATGATACAAACTCTTCTTAATTAATGAAAATGTCCGAAAGTTTGAATATAAATAATAATAATAATAATATAACTAATAATTAAATAATAATAATAATAAATAATAATATAATAATAATTAATAATAATAATAATAATAATAATAATAATTAATAATTAATATAATTAATAATTAATAACTAAATAATAATTAATAATAATAATAATAAATAGAAATTCTGCCCTCTATAGTTAACGTCTCCTTCTCTTATGCATTCCATGCATCTCTCCTTTATTTTTCTTCTGGCTCCGGCTTCTAGCTGCGGATCAACGTTTCCAACACATTTAATCAACACTCAGCTCTCATTCTCCATTTTTCTACACTCGATCATCCACCAAAGTTTTGTGGCTATTTTATTTTCTTTTTTCTTACTGTTCATTCCTACTTGATCTGGGCTTCTCAGCACCCCACATGGGGCGATAGTCTGCGTGAACTCCTAGGCAGGTCTATAGAGCAACGGATATTGTTACGATATTTTCGAATGTGTATCGCTCACCACGCATATCTCCCTAAAATTGAGGAGAAATTTCTAAAAGGGCGGGATTAGTTGTCAGAGCAAATTAATTCTCTCTAATTGGTGGACTGGCATGCTGTTGCTCACTGCTCTGAGCAACTAGATGGTCTTCATACTTCGTCAATGACGTAATATATATATAATATATATATAATATATAATATATTTTACGTAACTTATATTTGGTATCCAGAAGTATAATTTTTATTGTAGTACGTATATAGGTATACAGTATAATATAATATATTATTATATTTATGGCCGCATCCCGAAAGACACATGCATGTAACTTTAAAACTATAACAGCTACGCGAAAATAAATATCATTTTGATTTAAGCAAGCAATTTCATCGCGGAAACTTTAAAAAAAAAATTTTATTCAATATTTATTAATAACACCTTAAATATTAGTATAATCTTAGGTCTGGCAAGCGTATGCTCTCATCGACCTTCCATTCCTGCAGTAATGCGAAAGCAAGAGTTTCCAAATACTGTTTTTTTATTATGCTCTGGAGGAGGAAATATTCTAAAATATCTATTTTATTTCCTTTTTAGGGTTCGAGCCGACGGAGGACAGAGGGGGACGAAGTCCCCCCTGTCGCCCACCGGGCCGAGAAACCCCAACTCTTTCCATCTTGTTGTTTACCCGGCGTGTGCGTGTCTGCAAGTGAAAAAAAAAAAATTGTCAACATTGGGCAACTTGCGCTGCTCCCTCGCGAGTAAACAGAGCTTCTTCGATATTCTCAAAAATCAACTGTAGGCTTATTTTTCAAACATTTCTTAAACACATCTAAATTTTTTAAAGCGGTTAATTTCTTAAAATTTTCTCCTTATTTTAATTATTCAGGCGGTAAAAATTCATCCCTGATTAATTAAATGAGTAATTTATTTTTCGAGTAGCTTTTATAGTTATTTTAGAATTACATGATGTGTCTTTCGGGATGCCGACATATACAATAATACTTAATAATAGTGTATAGTAGTACGATAATAATATATATATATATATATATATTATAGCTACTAGTATATATATATATATATAGTAGATATCTCATATTATATATATATATATATATATATATAATATTACTCATATATATATATATTTTTTTACCAGTCTTCTAGCGTAAAGTTTTTGCTCTGTCAGTTAGGACCAGCATCTTCTTCCCTATGCCCCGAAACCTATCCTAGCAGCATCTAGGAAACTATTTTTTCGGCACATGGTTTCCGACGCCATTCCTCTAGTTAAACACTCTCAGGTACGGTTTTCACCCTTTCAGCAGAACTAGCATCTTCTTCCATTAGGCCTCCAAACTCGTTCTCCCAGACTCTCCAGATGATCGTGCTTCTATGCTCATAAGATTCCAACGTTGGTTAAAGAGTATTACAAGCAAAAAGGAAAGAATTGGGTTGCTAGCCCTCTCGCTCTATAACCATGCGAAGAAAATTTTCATTTGTTCTGACCGAGACGAAACATCCAATTTGAGCACAAATGATTTTCACTGATTTCCCAATAATTCCATCCTATATCTAAATATACATATCCAAATCATATTTGATTTTTTATTATTATCAAAAAGAACCGATTAAAATATTTTTCCTGCTTCTCAAATATTTTTGTTAAAACTATTAACAATTAACGGGAAGGCATAAATATAAAAATTTTGTTGCTCTTCTTCTTGAAACCTTTATAAACTATTAATCTTGTTTTAATTAATTTATAATTTTTATTCTAATTTCGAAAATTTTTAAATATTTACCACAGTAGAAGGTGTATTTTTCAGAGTTTGATTAAATTTTTACCCTTCCTGCATTCAATCTGCTTTCTCCTTTTCTCAGACTAAAATTATTTGGAGCTTTCAGAATAGCTCTCCCAATTTGTTTTCTGGTTCTTCTCATTTCTTCTCTCCCAGCTGTTTTCAGTGCGCCCAACTCCAACGGCGGTCAGAACAATATATATAATATATATATAAGTATATATAGTATATATAATATATATATATATATACTATATATATATAATAAATAATGATTTGATTTATATATAATATATATATATATATATAGTACGTATATATATATATATATATTATATATATATATATATATATATTGACCATTATTGTCTTCACATTGAGCAATTTGAACATAACCCAACTTACCACATGATCACTTAGTCGCCTTTACGACATGCATGACATACGTTGCGTTGAATTCTTTTTTCCCCACACAAACAGAAAGTAAATTGAAGATGTGTGTTTAGTCATGTTCGAAAAGGTAGTAGATGATAGTTGGTTGTTATAACGAGTTTAGTTCAGGCATGTGTGTTAACTGGTGAGATAATCGACCCGTACTGTAGGATGACCAATAGAAAACGGCTGCTTGAAGTCAGTAAAGGAATGCTTGAAGTAGCATAGAGGCAAATTTCTGAGAGTTATTGAGATATGAAGTAGGTGACGAGAATGAAATATAAAAGGTATGAATATAAGAAATAATTTCCCGAATGGCTGAAGGTTCTTATAGAGGTGATATGGGCTGTGAGCCTGCCCTGAGTATGAACACCATCTTGATGATACCACCACTAGTGAGGTTAATCCTTTACTCTAGAGTCTCGTTGAGCATTCGCTCGAGTTGGATTTGTTCTCATCTCTAGAACTACTTACCTAGGTTCTCCCTCTAGCTGTAAGAGGGTATAGAGAATTGTATTTTTGCTTAACTTGCGTCATGTTCTTCTGCAAACTTTTCTGTGCGTCCTGAGTAGTATGCGGAACGTCATCACTCCCCAATCTTGGTGAAAAGAGATGGTAATAATAATAACCTCTAATAGGATAGTTTACTTATCATAAGTAATTACTAGACCCTTTAGTCTCTCAGGTGAATAATAGTAGAGTAAGGTTTTATAGATATATAGGTTTTTTATTATATATATAAATAAAACATATTTCTTTTGATAAAGTATATTATATTAATATAATGAATAATAATAAAAATATTTTTTAATATTTAGTATGTGGAGATGAATTGGGGGATATATTTCATATTAGTGAGCAAATGTGGAATAATGAGCTATGTTGATGTGTTATACACGGTTGTTAAGAGTGGATAAAAGGTAATGTGTGATTTTATACTGTTGATAAAAAAAAATTTCAATGAAATGCAATTGTTCGAATTTGAGGAGATCAATATTTGAAATAAACAATGTTCTAACCAACATGAGTGCATGAAGAAATGCTATTTAAAAATTATATTAAAATATAAATAAATTAATTAAAGTAAACATATACACGACAAGTTTCTAGAGAGGAGAACCAGATTATTGTGTATGATATAATTCATTTATCTGGAGATATTTGCTGCGCACAATTATGTGTATTTTATCGATGAAAACACAGACAATTTTATGATAGTCGACGTAGTGAAGAATTGAAAATTTCAGTACTTTTAGATTAGAAAGATAATAATATAACATAGTGCCATATCGACTCATAAACTAAAAGTCGGAGTTATACGGATTGAGAGAGCTAGCAGGTGGTATGATGTAAGATGACTAGTAGCTGTATATATAGTATAGAGGAGTGAGAGATATACTAGGTGATATATATAAGTTATGGAACCTGTTTTTTGGTAATATAATTGTGCATTAGAGATAAGAGAATAACATTATATTAATAATAGGTTAATATAGTATATATAAATATATATTTAATATATAATTAGTTAGAGAGGGTTGATGGACCCAGAAGAGTGAATCTCGGTTAACGTGGATCTAGATATTACTGGGTACCAGTGATGGCGATAAATAGAAAGCATAATCCACTATATGGATGATAATTAGCGTGTGAATGCCCATGTAAGCGTAATTGATTGAGATATTCAGTGATAGGTAGATATCAGGCTGTTCAATCGTAGATAGTAAGACACGAGTATAGTATTTATAAAGCATGAAGGTAGAAAAAAACATTTATAATGATAATTATTAGAATATACTCTTTGTGAGTGAAAGTATATATCATGTGTAAATATTATATATTATATATAAGAGAATACTAGTACAGAAGGTAGGATACACGAAATAATTAATATACATTGAGGTATAACTATATATATATATTAATATATATATATTATTAATTATATTTAATATATATTATATATATTATTTAGTTTACAATTAAGTCAATACTACATACATGATTTAAGTGAATGCTTCTATTTGGATTAACTATTATATGTAACGTATATATGACCAGTAAACCGTTTCATTTACTTGGGACACCTATATATATATAATATTAATAATATATATATAATATATAATATATATAAATATAATATATATATATATATATAATATATATTATATAATATTAATATATATATATATTAATATTAATTATATATATATATATTATTTATCATTCACCTTGATACTCTCGTTAACATCGCTTTGTTTGACTCGGTTTGATGCTCAATTAAAAATTAATTATTTTTTCTAATCTAATTATATAATTACTTTGTCATTATGATTAATAAGGGCATCAATAATATAATAATAAATTTGATATCAGTGAAATAAAATTGAAAAATCATAGTGCTAATATGACTGGTGAAAACTACTTCGAGAGAGTATTTAACATCTATATAGAATTATATATATTTTATTTATATCTTTTTATTATGATATTCTTTATGTATTTATTATATTGAAATCTGAAAATAGTTTATAAATCATTTAGGTTAAATATTATAATATCTTATAAATCATAGAAACATCATTCAATTAATTTTTATACATATAATGTGATTATAAATCACTAACATCTATCATCTAGTGTTACCACATATAAAAAAATTGTTTTGTATTGTATCATTAACTCACTTTATTATTAGTTAGAAATGTATCACGCATACAAAAAATTATGAATGAATGAGAATATTAACATTGAAAAGATTTATCATTTGAGAATATATTATGTATATAAGTAACAATAGACAGATAATAAATAGAGATATAATATTATAATTTGTAATTTGTGAATATATTTTTTAATAATTAATATTACTAAATAAAAATATTATAATTAAAATATGTAATAAATAATAAATTATTAATTACTCATAATATATTAGAATTGCACACTCTATTTCTTTTTCGATAATGTATGTTAGAGTTTAAAGTTTAGGATAACTATTTAATTACATAAAAGGAAGTGCGAGGGTTGTCAACATAAAGACAATGACTTACAAACTGAGTCAAGAAAAAGAGACGATATGACAGTTACAAAGCCACACACATCAGCACGCCACAGCATACAGAAACGAAATCACTATTACACTTAAAGATGAGAACATAGTAGCAGTATCTAGAAATTAAATCAACCTAGATATATCACTATGAGGACTATAAGGACGATCCTCACTGTTATGGAGATTCATCATCATAAGTGTGATAGTTAATAGGTTCATACCAGAGTGAGGCCATGAGCTCACAGCCATATCACCTCTATTAAAGAACTATCGCCATTTACGTCTTTTTATTATAACCTTTTCTTCTCGCCTTCTTCAAACTTTCGCATTTCTCTACTCTTCAAGCATCCTTTACTGACTCAAGGACAGTCCGTTCTTTTGGTCATTACCAGCGGTATCGATTTCCTCCAGTTAACACTCTATATGCTTTGAAACAACCGTATTAACTAACAATCTAAACTTATCAATCCACCTTTTTCGGAAATGAGACTAAACCATCTCCAATTTACTTTCTGTGTGTGGTGAGAAAAAAGAATTCATCGCAACGTAATGTCATGCATGTCGTAGAAGGCGACTAAATAGATAGTGGTAGTGGGTTTCTATTACTTCTTAACTACCAGTTTTTATTACGAGGATAATATTCTCAATAATATAGATAATATTAATAGATAATAATATATTAATATATAATAGTATATTAATTAATATATTAATATATAATTACCTATAAATTAATATATATAATAATATAATCAGGTATATATATTATAGTATACTATATCATAGGTATATAATAATATATATATATATAATATAGTATATATATATTAATAATTATATATTAATTAATATAATATAATCTATATTAAATATTGATTCGTGACCGCTAGTTTGCGAGTTGGGCGCACTGAAAACAAGCTGGTTTATATGAAGAAGAAGATAAATATAAGAGACCAGAAAAACAAATGGTATAAGAGTAAGCATATTTCTTGTAAGCTCTCACATAAATAATATTAGTCTGAGAAAAGGAGAGATAAAAGTACTAAGGATATATAGATAATTCAGTGATAGATGGTCATAAAAATTATTAAATTCGCAACTCTGAATAAATTACACCTTCTATCATTGTTGTGTGAGTAAAATATTTAAAAATTTCGACCACAGAATATAATATTAATAAATTATATTATAAACTCTAAAGATTAATCGTCTTAATTACATTTATAATAAAAAAGATGACAAAAATTTTTATAATTTTATTTGTACTCTTCCTCGATAATTGTAATTTAGTTTTTAACAGAAAGTATGAAAATGAGAGACAAAAGGGGATTGAGAAACACAAATGTTGGTTTTTTTGTATATATAATAAAAAATCAAAATATGATTGGAATAATGTAATATTTAGATATTAATAGGATGGCATAATTATGTGGAAATCAGTGAAATCATTTGTGCCTTCTCATATTGGGATGTTCGTCTTACTCACCTTTCTGTGTTCTCTCAGAAACACACTGATAGAGTTCTTCTACGTTCTTGAAATTGTGTTTTTTTTAGTTATATTGCTCTAATTACATTACTAAGCAGGTCATTGAGTAGCCCAAACTAATACTTCATACATCTGTTTCCATGTGTGGATAAATACTACTCTACTTAATACCGAGCGGATTTAAATGGAAATCTATTATGGCATACGAGATAGCACGATTCATTCTGGAGAGTATCTGGTAGTTTGGAGAACGGTTTGGTGTAGCCGAGAGAAGGAGATGCTAGGTTCTTGCTGCACAAGTGTCCCTACGTGGAGAACTCCTGGATAGCCTAAGAGTGTATACGTACTCACCCAGTACTGTGTCACACTCGCGTGTCGGCGGGAAACCATTTGTGCCCTCAGATTATAGTATTTTGTGAGTTGTATATCTTAGTGTTTAATGGTGTTCTGTGTACAGGCTCATTATGGAGTGAAATGTAAAACGCTGTCGTATCGTCACCAAACTGAATATAGTAATTCTTTATTTCTGTAAGTATATATGCAAAACGACTTTTGTTACCATAGATAAAGATTATGGGTATAAAAAATATTTTATTATTTTATTTTTTTTATTTATTTTTAACTTTTTTATTATATTATTAATATAATGATTATATACCTAGCTTATAAGTATATCCTATAAATATATATGTAATTGCGTTTTATCTGTAAGTTATGATATACTATATTATATTTTCGAGATCATATTATATTATATAATTTTTTATTTATAAATAACTAATATTTTTAAATAACAATTAAATGTTGATTTTTAAATAATATTATTTTAAAATATAAATACTTCCGACTTTATTATATATGTAATATATCTCTGGCATCCTCGTGAAACACCATAAAGCACTGTCAATACTCTTATATGAGATAGCCCTATTAAAAGCTACACGAAAATAAATATCATTTTATTAATAAGGAGACATTTTTAATAACGCTTATTTAAAAAAAAATATAATATATAGAAAAAAAAAGTTAACTCTATATATATCAAAAAAATTTAATTCTGTGTACAAATATAAATGCTTATATGACACAGAAAAGGGATTAGGCCTACAGCTCCTTTTTAGAGAATACTTAAGAAATGCTATACCTAGATACTTCACGATGGTAAGGTACATACTCAAAGTTGCCATAATTAATGTATTGATTTTTTATTCTATTTCCATCTAAAGTGAATACCCTCACGGTGATTAAACACTAAATGAGATGAGAATAGAAGATTGGTAGGATTCTCGGTAATATACTCTATCCGGAGGTAGACGACAGGAGTAATATATGTATGGAGATCATTCGTAGCTACCCCTCTTAGTCCCTTTACCGTCGGCTTCGGTAAACCCCTAAAAGTGAAATAAAAAAAGGAAAAATATAAAATAACATTTTCTCCGGAAGCAAAATAAATCTAAATCAGTATAGGATAAACTTTGGCTTTCGCAATTTATCTGCACCGTTGATGAATTGTGATATATAATAGGTCGTAATGTAGTATGCCATACGCTTATGTATACAGATCATAATGATTATACTCTAATTAAATATATGGATTGTATATTAATAATATTTTGAATAAAATAATTTTTTTTTAGTTTCTCAGCGTATTTAATGCTAGTGCTTAAATTCAAAAAATGAATATTTATGATATCTGCAGTTAGTCATGTTATAGTGATTTTATAAATGATCAGTATATATATACATGGCATAATATGTGTTATTGTCGTGGAGATTAATGCTGGCCAATATAATATAATATAATATTATATATATAATTATATATATTATAAATTAATATATATAATATAATAGTATATAATTTTATATATTAATTTAATTATATATAATATTTATATTAATATATATTATAATGTATATATATAATATATAATATATAATATATAATTTATATTAATTGATTAATATCATCATTGACGAAATAGTAGGGAGACATATTTATTTGCTATATCAGTATTAGAGCAGTGAAGCAACAGCAAATTTACACAGGTTTTTACACTAAATTATGAGAGTATATTATTCTCTGACCACTAATACTCCCCGCCCCTTTTAAATTCTCCTCCAATTTAAGGGTATATAAGTTAAGTTGATACTCGTTATCACTATCAAACTCTTAGCGTACTTCACATTACTGGTAGTGTTATTCTTGCCTTATGAGCCTAGGTTTTCACGCATGACTATCGATCATGTGTGATAGAGGTTGGCGATGCTGTATAGCACGCCACTCCAAAGTAAGAAAATATCTCCAGCTACGAAGAAAAAAGAGAAAAAATACAATAGGTACGACAAAAACTCTGTGTGGTGAGATCGCAAAATCTGAGGTAGTGAGGCAAACAAGAAATGAAATAAGAAAGAGCCTGAATGAATTGATAATGTGTTTGAGAATCTGTAGCTCTCGGAGCCGGAGGCACGTGAAGGCTCAAGATAGAATAATTAATAGTATTAAAATATAGGTGGAATGCATAAATAGAGTAGAATGGTTTAAGGCTAGATAGATTGGATACTGAGATGTCTTATTTTATTATATTATTATTATATATTAATTTAATTATAATGAAAATAAATATATTTTTATTATTTTATTATAGTATTATTATTAATAAAATACAAGAGTAAGAGTAGTAAGAATTATTAAATTCTTTTTAATTATTTATTTTTTATTAATTTATTTTTTTATATATTTAATATTATATATTGCTAAATAACTGACCATCATTTTTCTTATTAATTATAGAATAGGTTGTATACACTTTTTAAATAGATAAGTTTGACGCTTTATATATAGATTTGTTGGCTTTATATATATTATAACTTCAATATACGGGAACTTTTTGGTAGAAACCCCACTTTTACGGGCTAGAGGTTAATAATATTCTTTAGTGCTTATCAGAAGAAATTTTCTTTAGTACTTATTCCTAGAAAGAAAATATCATAAGCTTGATATAAGTGTAATTATAGGATATACGGTTAGTTAGGTTAGGGTTACTCTCGAGAGTAAGATCTAATGTCTTGAAGTTAATGTAATAATAATCTTGAGAGCTATTTAACAGTTAAAGTGTGAAGTTAAGTTTATAATGTGATTAAGTTTTTGTTTTAGTTCGTTATATATAGTTAACAGATTAGGTTATGGTATAGGTATAGGTTAAATTTTGTATTTTAAAATAATTGTGACTAAAGATATATAGGATTATAATACAAAATGTAATTAAGATGTTTGTAGAGTAGTTAGATATAGTCATTATAATTCTTACGTTGAAGACATTTTTATATAGTATATTCTCTCAATATCAAACAAAATAGAATTTATTAACATACAAAAAAAAATTGAATTTCATTATATTTTATGTTTTATACCATATTACTGGTTTAATGTTTCTCTTTATAAAGAAGATTATTTCTTATTGTCTTATCGATTAGCAGTATTTGCTTTCTCTTTCTTGTTATATGAGGGAGATTAAGCGCTACTTTCTATTACATAGTCTTTTGCGTGTCGATTTAATTTGTCATTTGTCTAGAAATTCATTCTTTTATACTCATGATTCACAAATATTTTCTCTTGTCTGCAGATAAAATATACTTACTCATATTATTCTAAGTAAGTAATTAAGTATTCTAAGCATATTCTTACTCTCGTATATAATATAAGATTATTAATCTCAATTACCATATGAGTCACATAAATAATAATCGTAATGAAACATATTAATGTTTATATTTTATTATATTAATTATAATTTATTTATATATAATATATATATCAATATTTTATTAATTGAAAGTAGTTATCTCTAGATTTAATGATAATATTTATTATATTACTATATTATATTATTATTATTATACTAATTTCTCATCATATATATATAATAAATACTTTCTTAATAATGATATCTTAAAATTTATCTTTGCTTCATTTTAGTGAGATGATCTATTATATAGCATAATTATTCCCCCTAATATATATATAATAATAAATATATATAATATTTTATATATTATATAATATATATATAATATAATATATATATAATATATAAATAATATAATCAGTGATCAGACTCCTATAGTTATATATTTTACTACTTGTGTCTCTTCTCTCTCTCTCTATACATAATATATTATATTATATTATATTTATATAATATATATATAAATATAATATATAGATTTATATACTATATAAATTATAATATATTATATATATTAATATTATATAATATATAATATATATATATTATATATATATATTAAAAATTTTATAAATTAAATACTTGAGTTTTTCCACCTTGTAAAACGTTTTCTATATCTAAAACGTTTTCATTAATAGCATATCCATGATTGTAACTGTAATATTTAATAGTCGCATAAAATTCACAGGACACCATCTCCAGCATTCGATTTGGGCATGAACTGCTGCCATTTTTAATAGGTATAAAAGCGTTATTTAATAGGGTTATTCTTATATTTCGTTTTAATTTGGCATAATCTTTTATTAATTATATTGATTGTCTGTGACAACTGCTAATACTTCGTCATACTCTCTACATTCGTCTATGACAATACCGCACTCTAAAAATTTTGGCGACCAAAAATCAACGTAACGAATTTTACCGATTAACATTATGAAATCTTGTAATGGACAAATAGCAATCGTTCATATAATCTCTTTCTAGAGAACAACTACGCGTGAGCACATCGCAGTGCAGGACGCGTGTCGCAGATCCTTCCGAAGTCCGCTCTCAACTTTAGTCATGAGGATGCGTATAGATTATATATATATATATATTAAATATAATATATATATCATATTATATATTAATTATATTATATATATATATAGTATAATAATATTATAATATATATATATGATATTATATATTATAATATTATAATATATAAGATTAATATATATATTTAATATTATATATATAATATATAATATATATATATATATATATATATATTAAATATGAAGCAAAAAAAAAACATTTATTTATTATACATATTAATAATATTTATCTCCGACATACTCCGTGCAACTACTCTCTTGTTGTATGTGAGAGAGAAATTGACTCAAAAATCGTGAAAGAGTAAAAAACATAAGTATCATAAAATAACTCTAAAAATAGATATAGAGGGTATATTTTATATATAATTATATATTAATAGTATATATATATATATATTTATATATATATTATATATATATAATTAATATATATATATATCATAATATATAATATATTATATATATATATTAAGGGTGTAAAATAATACTTTCTAGATATGTGGCTTCTTTATAAGGAGGTACATAAAAACATCACCTAATAATACAAGAGGTATAGGTTAATTTAAGAGAAAATCCATATTACTGATAATTAGCATATGTATTATTTACTATATCAATATAGATAATATATGCAATTAAAAGTATTATCATAATAGAACAAAATATGAATCTCACTTCTGTTTAGAGATAACTTTCTCTTCAGTTATAAGTAGCGAGATTGGTAGTTACACAGCCTATTTCCATAATCGTTTTTCTTCCGAACAATGCCTCTGATCTTCGTATTTAAGTCGATAATATAAGTTCTATCGATAATTCTAACTATAAGTCGCAAGCCTTATTCTTGATAAATTTTATATCTGCTATTTGTCACTATGGTCTCTAGAGATATATTTTCTAGTAATATATGAATAGAGAGTTATAATTATTGAGAGTGAGATTATATTCTTCTGGATCTTTTAATAATTTGATCTGTAATTATACGTGTAGAGTGATTAATCTCAATAAAGGAGAGTTTATATATTAATTTTACACTTTGACTTAATAGTCTAACAAAGTTTCATGCTCTCGCCTAGCAATAAAATACTTAGATTAGCATAATGTAACTAGAACATAATAACATTATAATTATTTTAACAAGAGTTATTTATAAGTATATGATATATATATATTATATATGTTATTGCATATTAACTCATATTACTTTCCTGTGACTAGCTATAAACTATCAGGGATAAGTGAGATAATAAGTTAGTTATAATAAATTAATACAAGGATAAATATAATAAGATAAAATATTACAAGTGCATATTAACTATTCTAATTAGCAATAATAACATTCATTTGATAAATTTGTCTTATTTATTTTAAAATTAAATAGGTATTATATTCTAAAATAAATTGTTTTGAAATTAATGTATGTTATTGCAACAGTATGGTAATTGTATTTTCAATGTGAAATAAACATGAATTTATAAGTATTTCAAAAAATTTACGATGTAAATAGATTGATTGTCTCAATCAGAAATAGATTATATAATATATTTATAAAAATATTTATTTAGAAATTATAACTCACTAAAAGAAATACATAAGATAAGTTATATTTATAGTATATTAAAAATGAAAAAATGAGCGAACATATACTATAAACATAATAGCGTTATGGCATCGTGAACTATGTAATCTTATCCTGTTATTGATTATTATATATATATAACATTTTATAGTAAAGAACATAATTAAATGTGCATTAAAAACTTTTACACTCACTAATAATGTTGTGTAGCATAATGTAGTTTATTAATGTATATATATACGAGTACTTGCCTCATGAATTATTTACAGTATGTTAAAATAGAGACATAGTTGTCTTTGTAAACGACAAATTCTGCTATATCGATCGCGAGGTTTAAGTGCGAAAGAGTTGAAATGGTGGTGCTTGAGATTAGTGAGCCCAAGGATGGCTTCTCTTATATCTCCAGTGACATTTGCCTCGAAGTGCCACTTTACTAAAAACAATCAGTATTACAATAGCTTTGTAAGTTACGAGAAGAATATAACATGCTTATACACATTAATGTAGAGAACGAAGTTGCTTGAAATTTATAGCCATCTCTTTATATTATATGATAAATAATAAATTTCTATAGTATTATTATTTACATACATATAAAAGGTGATAAGAGATTCAATCAGAAACCATTTAGTAATTCTCAAAATAAGAATTAAAGGTCAGATAGTGGAACCAAATAAATATGAATTTATCTGCTCAATAATCTACGATAACTATAATAATATGAAAAAATGAAAAATACCATCATACTCCGTATAAGGAAATGATACATTAATATGTAATAGGCGAAGTTGCTTGAATTTTAGTCCTTTATATTTGAAAAAAAATTTTCTATCATTACTAATAAATAATATAAGGGATAGGTCACGATAAACCATTATAGAATTCGAAATATATAATGGAATCAGAGATTTCAGTTGAGTGGAAATTTCTCAAAATAATGATTTATGATTTTCTGCCCATTATTCCAAACTTGAATTAATGAAAGTAAAGTATCCATGTCACGAATAAAGGAATATAATGTTTATGTAATGTATCTAGCGATTAGAATCTCTCGAACTGTTAGTGATAGTTGGTGGAAGATTGTGAATAACCATAATTATCCAATAATTTAATTAAAATATGAAAAATTTGGAAGTTCGTACGATAATGTTCGTTTGCTTATATTGAAGTATCTTCTCGGTAACAATAGATGTTGATGAGATTCATTATTTAAGTTAATCTTATAATTGTAGTTTTTCTTTATTATTACTTGAGTACATTTTTTTGATCTTGTATTTTTATTTTTTAGATAGGTCTCGTTATGATTGTAAGTTTACTGGGTAGTATAATCTATTCATCTCTTTGTGGCTGAATCCGCATCGGCAACGGGCGGATGCTGAGTTCACAATATATACATATTGCGCGATGCTCCGGCATCGCAGTGATATCTAAGCTAGAAATGGTGCCTATTCTCTTCGCATTGCAACGCCACTCGTACTGAGTAGAGATGATGAAATCTCATGTTCATGGGCATCATCACTTAAGAACACAACATTCCGATCATTGGATGCGAGTGAAAAAATCTTGACATCCGATACATCACTAATATATATATTTAATAGTATTTATTAAATATTAAGTGAGATATTCATAAATAAGTAAATATATAAGTAATTATAATATAATAAATTAAACATTTGCACATTTGTTGAGATACTCTTCTTCTTAGGCGATGGGTAGTTACATTCCGTATTCCAAGTACGGCGTTTTCAATAACTCACTAGTTTTTGTATATTATTTTATAGCGAGGACTTGTGATTTGTAGAATGTTTGTATATATTACGAATTTACGTCAAAGTTCTGCCTTTTCCTTTTGGAAGTTTATTATCTGTCTTACTTTCCCGGTTTAATATTATATAGGATAAGGAATTTTCTTTGGAGAAGTGGAAAGTTTATATCTTTTTTATGAGTAGAGAATTTCTTTAGCATGTAATCTTAATTAATTTTGAATTCTATAAGGCTCGCAGAAAGGGCGTATCTCATAGAATTAGTGTGATCGAGTTATAATTGAATGTTTGAGTATTTCTCACTCGATTATTATGCACTCATGTTCATCACCATGAAATAAATTTTGACATGGTCGTGAAAGATGACAGAGGGCGAAACATAGAACATTTCGTAGCATAATTGTTACTCAGGAGTAAATTAAAATTTTACAAGTTATAATCGGAGGGTAGCAGTTCCATAGTTAGACAACAACTTGGTGGTTAATGAGACGCTGAAAAGATGGCTACAATTATAAAATTATTCTCAAAATGATATTTATAGAAGTGCACTCACGAAATTAAGAATAGATATAATTGATGTAGGATAGATATATTACGATCTTTAATATAGTGAATCTATACTATCGATTATAATTATATGAGTGATAGTGAGCACTGAGTAGTTAATCAATAGTTAAGTAAAATAGTCTTATACATGGAATAAACATTATCTGAATAGAAGCTTCATCTCTCAATAGTGATGTATCTCAGTGACCAGAATAATATTTGAGTGAGTCATCATACTTGCATATAATTAAGACATAGTGTGTCTAGTTGTACTTTCCATATTATTATCATTCGTTTTTTTAAGCCATTAGAGGAATTAATATGTATGAGATAGCATCTCGACTCTTTCAAATGTGTCTACAAGGAGTTTAACTACGCTGATCCTGTCGTCTCAATAATATTATACTATTATGCTCCTGTTTTGAGATGCAGAAATTAAGGAGTGTATGGTTATATAAAGTTACTAAGTTATATAAGTATTGGAATGTATTGGTTATTGAGCTATAGTATATTCACGAGAAATTGAGTATAGGTAGAGTAAATTTCATTATTTAAATTTATAATATTATATTCTCATAAGTATGAGATAGGCATATTATACTAATCATAAAACATGAACATTCTCATAATTAGTAAAACTTTTATATATTAGGTAACGGTTATGTATACATTATTATTAATATTACGTTATTAAGTTAATTAAACATACATTATGGATATGTATAAGGGGTTCCGACTATGTATATTATATCTGGGTAATTTATATATATGTGCATTATAATTTAGTTGGATGGATCAGATACTGTTCACAATTGTTCGTGCACCTCGTCTTGTTGTTGAATGGCGGGATGCGGATGCGGATGTGTGTACTTTTGATGGTGAAATTACATATTATATCAGATAATATACTATGTATTATTATGCATTTTACATTTTTACTAGTTTATTCTTATAATTTGATTTTTTTGTTATTTGCTAATTCTAAGATTATGGTATGTATATCAGAGAGGAGCTGTATAGTAACGGCTCATAACTTGGAGATACACATAAAACTTTTGTTAATTTTAAAGGCTATTTATAATTAATAAATACTGATATTAATTGATGTTAACGAATATGTTCCAGTAGTTAACATAATTTATATTATATAAATTTACTTGATACATTTACAATGTGGAATAATAATTTGATAGAATATGATAATCTATATATTAGGCTCCGTATTCATATTTCGGCGTTCATATGATTGTTTTTCAGGTGGATAAGGCTTTCCTCTGCATTATTATTATATGTCATACTGTTCATTAGTCACCATTTCTGCTAGTGGCTCCAAAAGCATTCGTGGTGTTGAGTGATTAAGTTTTTATATTTAAAACGTATCTCGCCGACCAATTCATGAAATTCTCTCAAAATTCTCGAGAAATAGTTCATTTACCTCGCCCAACAGAGTGTCCTCTCGACAAGCTATTTACTTTATAACACGTTTATTTTAACCTTGCCTTCGGCACGTAACCCTGAATTGGAGTTTTCTTGTCTTATACAAATTTTATAGTCAATTTTTTTTATTGATCTACGTTTGAATTATTGTTGAAGGTAAACTCAAAATATCAGAAATAATAAAGTTTGTTGATATACTTCGTATGTAACATGCAAAATTAGATAATAACGTCAATTAATGTCTCAAGTTAACACTGAACAGGAAAGAAAATTAGGTTTGCTCACAGATTTTGTGTTATAATTTTTAATATTATTTACTATAAAAAGAATATATAAATCTAATTATAAAAGTTCTAATCATATATTTTTGATTAAGATAAAATATATGCTTTATTCAACTCAATTTTACTTATAATGTGGCACGAGTGGAATATCTAAAATCATAAGAGTACGTCCAATGAAAGGAAACGTGATTCCCATATTGATTATTAAATTGTTGAAAAGTCTACACACACATCAGATCACAAATTAAATAATAATATATAAATTTATATATGTTTATATTCTTATATAATTAGGAAAAAGTATATGAACTACAGAACAAGGTCTTCTTTGTAAAATAAATAGTAATTATAATGTATTATTAGGTATATATAGTACACTTAAAGCTAATATCCTCAGGTTTAATGTCCATATAGATAATTAGTATTCCTTTTTATAATATTTACAAAAGCTTGAGTTTCTCAATAAAATAATTGATAATTGTAAATCTTGTGGCAGCTTCTATAAAATTTAACCTGTGTCGACTAACGGAGTTCAGCTCGATTATTTTATATACCGGTCACTCACCCACTTGACCATGTACAGGGAATTAAGACCGGGTGCATTTATGCAAAGTTACTTAATAGTTTGTATGTATATATAGTATAATATTGAGCGTATGCAACATATATAGAAATATTAATCCGCAGGTGTGATAATACGTCTCTAACCCCAGCTAAATATGTTTAACCTTATATCATTCTCTCATACCTCTTCATCTCTAATTACCAATCTCTTCAATGAATTATAATATGGACACACTACATTGTTTATTCGTCTCACTTAAACTCCATTCATCACTCCTCTTCATTCTTAACTCACTCTTCTGCTCTCTCTTCTCTCAATACATCTCTCTTCTCCTCTCTAAATCTCTGCATACTCTTTATCCATACAATCATACCTCTCTCCATTTCCTGTCCGTCTTAAAACTTCATACATATACCCATATAATACACTATAATGATATGAATCTTTTTTTAATAGCAACTATCTCATAACTTTAAATAATTATATAGAGATATATCATATTATATTAATATAATCACATAATTTGTGCTATACTATAAACATACTCACTGATTACAATACATCAATAATATGTCTAAATAATTTATCATAGTATTAATTATTAATTAATATCATATTATTCACAAAATTAATTTATATATTGTAATATATACAGAAAGATAACATAGTTTATATACATTATTTTATATCCATAAATATTTCGTACTTTATAAAATATAAATTATTTCTTTTGAATATATAAATAATGATATAATCTTATAATTTTGCTAGCTATTTAGTTATCTAGTTATACAGATACATAGTTATTAGTTTTTAGTAAATGCAATTTATCCCCTTTAATATTACTATTATTAATATATATATGATAATATATATATATTATATATATTATTATATATATTATATATATATATATATATAATATTATATATATATATATATATAATATATATATATATATAATATAATTATTATTAATATATATATTAATATTAATATTATATATATTATAATATATAATGAAATATATATAATATTAAATATATATATTATAATATAAATATTATATATATATATATATATATAATAATATATAATATATATAATATAATATATATATATATTAATATATAATTAGTCAAAAAATAAAACTCGAAAGAAAATCAGGTGTATTTTAAATAACTTTAAAGAAAACGTTTACTGTATATAAAATATACTAATTTAATATTATAATTCAGTGAGTAAGACATTTTTATATACCCTCTAGTATAATTAATATATATATGATAATAAATAAAAAAAGATAACTGATACTATAATAATAATAAAATTGATTATAATATAATAAATAAATTATTTTAAATAATATATACAGTTTTATTGAAATTAATAACTAAAGAAGATTCTAGCGTAACTCTCGTAATATTATATATATATATATATATATAGTGTGAGATACACTGAGACAATAAATAGTGCCAAATGTCATTGATAATATTTATTTATATATTAAAAACTAAGAATAAACACGGGTTAAACAAGAACGAATAATAGAGTGAGGGGTTTTCGGCCACCAGGGAACGACGGGGGGGACTTCGTCCACCCCTCTATCTACCTCTCACGTTCGTGACTATCGTAACTACTTTAAAAAGGATATTAAAAAAGTAAAATAATAACTAATATTTTCTTTAAGCTTTAAAATAAATAAAAATTATAGGTATAATTTTATGGTAAATACTTTTGTGATATCTCTCACTGAGATAATCATTAGTTCATTATGATTTCAAGGTTCAATTCATGATAGCTATATATAACACTTATTTCTAGGTTCTAATATATATATAGTAATAATTATTACTAAATATTTAATAATAGTTATTTAATATTTAATAATATATAATAATATATGATAAAAATATAAAAATTTATATTATATAAAAAGTATATACGAATAGAAAAAATATATTTGTATTATGAAATTGATAATAAAATAATAGTCATATATTTAATTTATCCATGTAGATGTTGATAGTTTTAGTTACATGCTCTGATCTTCGTGATGGTATGCTTAAACCTATATATATTATATAATATAATATATATATTATATTATATTTATTATATATATATATATTAAGATATATATATAATATATATATTAATATATTAATATATAATATATATATTAACTTAATATATATATATATATATAAGTATATATTAAAAAATATTAATTATAATATATATATATATATTAATATTAAATATATATAATATATATAATATATATATATATTATATAATATATATATAATATATATATATATATATATATTATATATATATATATAATATAAATAATATATAATTTATATATAATATTATATAATATATATTATAAATTTAATATATATATATATATATTATATAGCGTATGGATTATTGTGATAATTATATAGTAGCTCAGTATCCCAACTGAATGTATATATATATAGCATCACAAGTGTCTTATAACTTGGATATCCTAGTAATCATATTATATAAATATATAGTTAAATAGTTAAATATATTAATAGATATATATTTAAATACAATATGAAATGCTAATATATTTAATATAGGTATTTATCATATATATATATATATATAGTCACTGACTTAAATTTAAAAACAATAAAATTTAAACAGCATATATATATATATATTATATATATATATATATAGCTCAGTTACCATTATAGTTATAGATACATAAACAAATACTTTGAGTTGGCTCTCAAAGTAACGTGAAAATGGAATTGAATAATATCAAATATATTGATATATAGTGTACTATAATATAATCAACTAAAAGAAAAGTAATATTGTAGTAGATTTTCTAATATACGACTTAATTAATGGTATCACTAAGATATGTTAGGTTAGTGAGTAGCTATCTGAGAGAATCTCATAGTAAAGTTACTTCCTAGTGATAAAATAATACTGTAGTAAGCTATATATATCCTCTCCTCATATGTATCAGTTACCTCAAGCATATATAGATAATATTGAGTAAAACCAAATGTTACATTATTAATTGGTGTAGATATGAGATTGCTCTTCATAAAACTTTTGAGTCAAGGTGTAGTATATATATAGATAATTATGATAGATAGTGAATACAGATCACTTTATAATGGCTCAATGAGTTATATATTAGTACACACTATAGTTATACTGAGTACTATCAATTTAAAATACCCCTTATTAAATAGATGAAATAATTAAGTATATATAATATATATAATATATATGTATTATATTAATATATTATTATGGGGATAAATAAAATTTATATATACATATAAATACCCTAGTATGGTATATATAATTATATATATATAGATAAAAATAGAAAATTTTATATATTAAATATAATATAAGTAATATAATATAGATACTAAAGATAGGACTTAGACGGAAAAAATCATTGAAATTATTTTACACAGAAGTAAAAATTACGTAAATTAATTTATTAAATTACATTATAATTTATTAAACTTATTATAACTAAATGTCTATATAATAACAATAAAATTAATTGCTCTAAAAAATAATCTTAGAAACGTATTTAGCTGATTTTATTGCTAAATATAATCTTGAATCTTCTTAGTTAAAGAGCATGTGTATTTAAAATACGCGGATGGGAGTGCGGGTATATACAAAAAAAAAAAAGGATATAGTCGCCTGTGGCGAGCGTGAGTGCGAGCAATTTATTGTTGGATGTCTCGTGCGATGAAGCCTGTTTTACTTGGCTCGCATATGCGCAGGTATATTTACATATTAACAAGGAATGAAATATTTCGATAGATTCATAGATATTATATATATATATAGTTTGCTATTTAAGATATGATGTACATCATAGTTAGACTAATAATACCTTATAGATGGTTAATCAGTTGTAATTAATATATGTAAATATAGTTTAGATACGTTGATACAATAACTAGTAGTAACATCGATTTCTCAGAATAGTGTATAGGAAATTTATTATTACTTATATTCCTTCTATATCAAGTTATACTCATTGAATATATCTGATAGTATTTACATTACGTAATGATAGAATACATGACTTACTATTATCTAACTGGCTTATAGCTTTTGATTCTAGAAGTTAATTGGAATAATTTATTTTTTTATTTTTGTAGGAAACGAAGCAAACAATAACTTGTAATTTTTAATAGATAAAACGGAAAGTCATAATCACGAAATACTTCTCTCAAAAAGCTCCAATAATTTCAATCTTCAAAAATGTATGAAGAGTTTTTTTAATTATATTACAGGATATAAGGTATCTATTTGTGAGCACAATATTTGGGATAAATTTGAAAATTAATATTTTCCCTTAAATCAAATATGTCTTCTCTAGCGTTCTTACATAAACCTATTTATACCTTCCTTCTGACAATATATATACGTTAAATATTTGGTGAGCTAATATCCTCAATATTTTGTATATAGAGAATTATTTTATTCTTTTGACTACATCACTCCATTTTAATTAGTATATGTGTATAATAATTAATATTCACCTCCTCAATACATCATAAAATGCGGTTGAGGGTCATATACTTACCATACCTTCGGGTAAACAATGTGAGAGAGAAATATTTGATCAGAATTTGGAGATACAAGAAACCTCAAGGCTAAGAGAGTAAAAACGAAATTCAAGACGCTCTCTCGAGGCTCTTTTCAACGCGTTAGTTCAACGGCTTATTTGTGCATGTAACACATTTAATTGTGTCATTTTCACTCTATTTGTTATAAAATGTTTGGTTTGTTTAAGTTTAAATTTTTTTTCACGATGAGCTTTGAATAAAAACAGGCATTTTTTATAAGTCCTTAACTCTTATATGAAATTCCGAAGATTCATTAAGAATAATATAAGGACGAGTAAACGGCATTATAGAAAAGCTGGAAATCCATGAAGAGTCTCTAAGATGTCAAGTTCAGTATAAAAACTACAAAAAATTGAGGTAAACGCACTAGCTTTCCTCAAAGGAGGTATTAAGAGTCTCTCGATCTTTGATAGAAGGTCAAAAAGAATAATATGTTTTGTGATGAAATTTAGTTTGAAGGCTAGAAAGAATTGGTAAGTAAAAGTTATATATATATTATATATATATATATATAGGTTAAGTAAATAGATATAGTAATATGTTAACATGTCTAAATAAGCTCTCAAAGACAAGACTTAATATTCACTTTAATCAAATAGAAGAAAACAATGATATAATATAATGATGCTTATTAAAACACATCATTGTAATTAAGTATATAGCTCGATAAACAACTGCCCCTATAGATAGATAATCAATAGTAGAATTGTAGGTTTTATTCTGGGAGAGGCAGGTTCCGTAAGTATAGTACGCCTTTATA
>JABUQX010036009.1:7500-33745 GCA_015478945.1 Trachelipus rathkii | reverse complement strand
CCTTCTTGTCATTTGCCTATTTGATATGTAAGTTCGAGTCTTCTTACTCATATGTTATATAAAGTAGACTACAGAACCAATCTGAACATTATATAATAATCAAATCATGACCATATCTGGAAGCTTACTGATAAAAGATGGATTCATGAAATGAGCTAATAATAAGGTAGAATATATTATCATAATATAACTGATTATTCACGTATCCAATATATACCCTATGCAAAATATAAATATTAAAACCAATTATAATAGAGGAAAAACCAGAATCCCATTTTATAAATACTTTATATATAATTTAAATAACACCAAAGAATTGTAGTTATATGTAAACTTTCTTAAATATTAAATATTAACCTTACAAAGAAACTCAAGACTTAAAAAAAACTCCACTATAAATTATTAAAGTGTACTAGAAATGTTCAAGTTAAAACGAAGCGTCACTATGCTTTTAAATCTATGGCATAAGCCTTTGAGATCTTTGCTTGTTACTCTCAGAGATTTACGTTTGACTTAAGGATCCTACAGAAGTAATCGAACCCCCTCTTAGGTTCACTCAAAAAAAAATTATTTACGCATCAGATTCTAGTAAATGTTTTTTTGTTTAATTTTATAAACTCTATACTATATCATAATATATTTTATTGATTTTACCTTAACTCAATGTGGCTCTCAATATCGATCTTTTTCATCGAGAAAAGATGGAAATTTAAAAATTTAGCTATTGCCCTATTCATAAGGCATCATCATTTCTTCAGACTTTAACTTCAACATAGACGACGAGGGTTATGAGTTAAAGGACTTCGGAATATATAGTTTCCCTAAATATCACGCTTAATCGTTTAGGAAATTGATAAAGTCTCTTAATCTTCGACCATTAATATATTAAATTTTATTATATATTAATATATTAATATATTATATATATAAATTAATTATTATTAATATATATATATAATAATTATATATATAATTATTAATATAATTAGATAATATATATAATTTATAATTATAAAAATAAATTAATAATATTATATATATAATTATATATATTAATAATATATAATATATATTAATTATAATAATATATAATATATCATATTAATATATATATAATTATAAATACAGATTTTTCTTTATATACCCTAAGACAGTTTCGATCATGACGAGAGTAGAAATAAATGTATAACTGCATCTACAAGACAGTTTTAATTATTCTGATTCTTTATTTCATTTATGTAATTATTTTATAGTTGTTTACTGGTAGTACAAAAATTATACTATTCTTATTTTATCATACTAATACGAATTCTTCTATGTTTAAATATTTGTTACATAATATAAAATATATTATAATATAATAATAAAATTAATATATATTAATTAAATATATTAATTAAATAAATAATAATATATAATATATAATAATAATATATATATATAATCAAGAAACTCAATAAAATCGAGCCATTAAATGGAATACTTATATAATACGTATAATATTTAACGCGAACATAATATATAAATATAAACAAAAATAATTAAATATAAAGAGAAAGAAGTAAAAAGAAGATATAGGATAACCACCAAAGAAGAAGAAAAGAAGAAGAATATGAAGAGAAGAAGAAGATAAGAACAAAGGAACTCATAACTGTACATTAATATTAATCTAAGGCTTCGTATAATTAGGATATTATTATAGGTTATTACTTATGTATTTTTATTTTTTTTTTTTTTTATTTTTTTGCCACACTTACTATTTCCTATTCAATTAGTTTTACCATAAGAGATTTCAACCTTCTGGTTCGTCTGCACCAATAGGCGAAAAATCTCCAGATCAAAGTCCCAGTCCCAGTCCCAGCCCAGAATCCTCATCCCATATCCCATCCCAGTCTCAATCTCAAACAGTCCCAATCAGGTCTGATCAGGCTCTGGGATAACAACTCGAGAGTAACAGGTGTGTATGAAGTCATCTGATAATATATTTATAATATATTATAATATATAATATAAAATAAATAATATAATATATTAATATATATATTAAATTATACAAATATATATAAATAAACCATTCCTAAATATTATAGAGCCTTTAATAATTTATGGACTTTTGCTAATATAATACGCGAACTAATTAATTTTAACAAAATATATATACTTATATAGAGTATCATTTTCCAAAATTCTTCATCTCTCTGCTTAAACTCTAAATAAGATTATAAACGGTTGAGTTGTATTACAAATTTTTTTTCAATAAAATATCCCAATATTTTAAAATGAGGTAAAAGTTCGGTAAGTATTACTGCGTCATGGAAAGTTCGAATTAAATTGTTTACGGTAACCGTATGAGATGTATATTTTGGAAAGAGCCCAAATATAGTAGATGGATAAGGACGTGAAGTTGGTGAAGGAGATATAGATATATGAAGTTATACATATCACGAGTAAGGTAAATATCTCACAAATGTAAAAAGCTTTATAATCTAATCACTAGTGAGTGAAACAATCAGATCTGTAAGTCTATATTCACAACTCGATGTGATTTCATTCAGAATAATATCTGTAAATAAATATTAATAATATAGTAATAGTCATTATATTTACTACCTTATATCATTCAGAATCGACTGAGCTGATATATAAAATTACCATAGATCACTCTTACTTTTTAATTTGAATAAATTTTAAATATGTTAATTATTGCGGGAATAGTTACCTCCCTTTTTTGTGGGAAGAAAAGGGATGTCCGCTCTTATTCGATCCAATCTCTATGAATATCATTTTATTATCCAATAAAGTGATAATTGATGTTGAAATATAAGAATAGAGATAGAGTGAATATAATAGAGTATGTAATATGAAGTATAGAAGATATATATATAGTATAAATTAATTATGATTAGTATATTATATTATATAAACTTCCATTCATTTATAAAATATATATATATGTAGTATATATATAATATATTATATATATATATATATAATATAATAATATATATATAGAAGTATATATATAGATAATGATGAATATAGATAGAGAGAGAAGAATGATAACATGCTCGACGATAAGAGTTAGGGATTTAGATAGGGAGTAGCATAAACAAAGTAATAATAATAATAAAGTACTCTAAACACTCACATATAAAGTAAATTTATACATATATTATACAACCTATACATATATAAATATATAGGTAAATATATAAAATCTATATATATATACTATATACTATTATATAAAAAATAAAAAGTTTATACTTAACGTGTTATTAAAGTCCCAGTAATATAATGTATATATACTTCATTTATAATGCAAAGTTATATATAATATATAATATAATAAACAATAATAATTAGAAAAATAAATAATAAGAAAGCATAATAATTTACATTATATATATATACTTGCCAGCCGATCTTTATGATTTACGACTTTATTTTTGCAAGATGTCACATTTATGTTTATTATATTGTTTTTTTTCATGATCTTTCTCACCAACCGAGCTGGAAACTTACAATTCATATATTTCAGAAACGTATGAAGAAAAAATTAGCTCTTGTCAGAGTGAAAGGACTAGAACAAAAGAATCGAAACTGCTTACGAAGTAAACAGGTATAAAACTGTCTAAACATAAACCTCAAAAAAAAACTGTAAGTGGTACCATCCAAGTTAGGAGATACTTATTACATCTACGGAATACTGCACTCCTATACAGTGTAAAGAATTTGAATGAAATAAAAAAAATTGAAAGAACGTTGCAACAGCTACCATAGACTAACTAAAAGGAATGAGAGGCGTAACTTTATTTTTATTTTTAAATATATAATATTTATTGGCATATTATAAATTTTTTTAATGATATATATATAAATATCATTATATTATATATATAATTATATTTTTAATTATGTATTAATTATGCATTTGAGAATGATGAAACTATATTTAATATCTATATTTATATATATTATTTAATTCTAATTATTAATTAATATAAAGTATAATATAATAAATAACTATATATCAATAAATTATATATATATAAATTATTATATTTTATTTGTTAATTATTATGCAAAATGAATAAATAATAATGGAAAAAGTATTATTAAATTACTTAAATTAGTTTAATTTAAATTACTTAATGTAGCATAACAATATATAAAAATTAACATAATCATATTCATAATTATATATATTATAGAATCTTTGTATGTTCAGAAACAATGAGAGAAGTTTGGATTCAATTCATCTAGTTTTATAGAATGAAAAAACTATTGATTCTTATATTATTTTATTTCGTAGGCAATGAAGGATAAAGGTAACTTGGAAACCGGATTTTTATTCCGTGCTTCCATTCATCTAAAAAATCCGTATTGTAATCCAATTCAGTTAATTACATATTATTCCCTGTTTAGTGCTTACGCCCATTTTCAATAAGAGAGAACCTTTGGGAACACATACTAGCGGAATCGGGGAGTTTCCTATTATATATAATATATAGATATATATAAATATATAAATATATATATATATAATAGATATATATATAATAAATATATAATATAAATATATAAAAAAATAAGAAGAATAAGGAATATAATATCCCAAATAGTAACATGTATTATGGAATTTTGAAGAGAATTCTGTAAGACAAGCAAGTAAGAGGATGTAATAGAAGTGGAATATAATAGACTAATAATACATGATGCCTCACTTCAATGTGTACATGAGTGTTCAAACTGATCAAACCTAAACCTTTCATTACTGAAATCAAGCTAGTTAAAACCTGCAAACAGAGCAAACAGCCGTATCAAAGTATTTAAAGACCGTATACCTAGTAGGTAGATCTTCAATTTGTTGCCTTTTTGCAGGCTATTTAAACTTTATGTATAGTTAAGCTTCGATATATATACTTAGTTATATATATAGTATTTCAGTTAAAGAGCAAAAGTCTATTGTATATATTATATATAGATATATAGGTTATAAATATATATAATAATTATATATTTATATATACTATATAATATATATTAGTATATACGTATTATATATATATATATAATATATATATATAGTGTATATATATAGGAAACTCCGATTAACGCTAATAGTAATGTGTTCCCCCCCCAGAAAGGTTCTCGCTTATCGAAATCGCGATAAGCAAACTTAAAAACCAAGGAATAATAATGTAATTAAACCTGAAATTGAATTAACCAATACGATTTTTTAGATAACTGAGCACGGAATAATAATTAATCCGTTTCAAGTTTACTTTTATTTTCTTTCATTGCCATACGAAATAAAATAAATTAGATAAATAGTTTCTTTTCATTGCCATACAAAATAAAATAAATTTAATAAATAATTCTCTTTTCTATTGTCATACAATAAAATAAATAGATAGATAGTTTCTAATCATTGGTCCAACGTAATATTTTATAAGTTAGATAAATAGTTTCTTTTCATTGCCATACAAAATAAAATAAATTAGATAAATAGTTTCTTTTCATTGCCATACAAAATAAAATAAATTAGATAAATAGTTTCTATTCATTGCCATACAAAATAAAATAAATTAGAAAATAGTTTAAACTCTTTAAATACAAAATTAAAATAAATTTACGATTTCTATTCATTGCTATACAAAATAAAATAAATTAGATAAATAGTTTCTTTTCATTACCATTTAAAGTTAAAGAAATAACTACATTTGAATGAAAATCAGATGGAGCCTAGTATAGTGATATTTTGTTCTCATTTTTATTTGTTGTTACTTTTGGGATATTCTCTCTTAGCTGCTCGAAGACTTCATCATATTTAGGTGCTACGATCCATAAATCCTTCTTATGAAAATTGATCTCTTCTCTCTCTCTCATCTCTCTCACATGTGGACTCTGCAGTGCTCTCTCTATCAAGATCTTCGTACGTATCTCTCTCTCACACATCCTTGATAAAATATATCAAAGCATTGCTGATTTAAAATTTCATTTTTCCCAAAAATTTTACTGATATTTTTTTTGTCAGGTTCCTTTATACAAAGTGTAAGTCTCTTAATTATTCTCAGCTTTGTATAAGCTTTAATACTGAGGAGATTCTGGAGATCGTTGTTACTAAGCTTTTCCATGTGCGATTCCTCCAATGTCACCACCGAGGATCCTCCTTCACCACCTTCACCGCTCCTTCCAACTATCTTTGCCTCCTCCTTCATCACCTGCACCGCTTCCCCAACCTCCACCACTTTAAAATACATTTTCTTCATCCAAATCCTCATAACAGAGATGATCTTTACGACGTTTTGCAGTTGATAGGAAATTTAAAAAAAATAAATTGAGCTCTATCTTTTTAATAACAGCGTTAATTGAATTTACTTAGCACAATTCGAATTTTATATTTGTAAAATATGTCGCGTTAATTCAAAACGCATAAATCTAAGGCTCGTTAATTGGAGGTTTCTTGTATATATATATATATATATATATATATATATATTTATATATCTATATATATATATATATTAATATATACTATATATATATATATATCTATATATAGGTATAATATATTATATATATATATATAATATATATATATAATATATATTATATAATATATACTATAATATATATATATATATATTATTATATATATATATATACATATATATGATATTTATAAATATTATATAATATATATATATATATATATATATATATATATATATATATATATAATATACTATATATAAATATATAATATATATATATTTATATATATATATATAATAATATAATATATATATATATATATATATAGTGTGTCTGTTTGTATCTATGTGAGTTTTTAATTTAAACATGCTGTTCTTGTGTATAAGTTACAAGTATTAAAAATTGTTCTGGTTTAAAAACCTTTAATGTTCTAAATTATTTTTTGCAAGGTTGGACCGAACGTTTAATTCACCTATGCTTTCAAGACCATCTTCAGAGCTTCCAGATGGACGTAGTTTAGTTCCAGATGGTTCGGGTTCCTTCCAGAGAACTATGCCAAGCTATTATATCTCTAATGCAAATGGACCTTCAGCAGCAACTACCTCTAAAGAAACAGTAGTAGTAGTACCACAACCATGCTTACCTTCAGGACCAATTCCGACTGCTACTACTTCAACATTTGCAGCACCGCAGTTGATGATGAATCATCAGCCGTCTTATTACCCTTCGCAAAGTAAGATATAATAAAAAAAAAGATGTAAATTTAATACATAATAAGGTAAAAATAAGATATAAATAGATAAAAATAACATAAATAAATAAATATATAAAATGTAAATAAGATAAAAAAGATAAAAATAAGGTAAAAATAAGATATTGATAAATAAATGAAATGTAAATAAAATGAAAAAAAGATAAAATAAAATAAAAATAATATATAAATAAAATAGCTATATATATTATGTATAAATAAGATATAAATATAAAAATATGATGCAGATAAAAAATATATAAATTAAACATGAATTAAATAAAAATATGAGAGAGAAAATGATAGAAATAAAATATAAATAAAATAAAAATATAAATAAAGTATAAATAAGATTGAAATTCGATTCCGATTCCGATTCCGCATCCGGTCCAGAGATTCCGGATTACGGGTTCCGCGATTCCGGAATCCAGGTTCCGAGATTCCGGATTCTGGGTTCCGTTATTCCGGAATCCAGGTTTCGTGATTCCAAATTCTGTGGTTCGAGATTCCGGATTCCGGGTTCCGCGATTCCGGAATCCAGGTTCCGTGATTCCGAATTCTGGGTTTCGAGATTCCGGGTTTTGGGTTCCGAGATTCTGGGATCCGGGGTCATTTTCCACAGTCTTGAAAAAAATAGCTTAAAATTTCCTTTCTTCAATTAAATCTTGTTAGTGATAATGTCCACTTGGTCTTTCACGTTGACAAATTCTTTCCCACATGGTTCGAAACATTTTCATAAAAAACCTTTTTCATTTTTACAGCTTTACCAGTACAATATGTAGGAGGGCATCTTTTATGTACCAAGCGAGGAGTCTTACCACCAATTGGACCTCCACTTCTTTTTCAATACACCTCCAGTATGTTGCCAATCTCATTTCCACATACCATTTAGAATACAACCTGTCTTATGAATCCTGTTTCTCTTTCCAGAATGTGTAGTATCCGATGCGAGCGCAAGTATGGAGGAAGAGGCGAAAGACGTGAAGCGTAGAAACAAGAAACACAAACTCTACATCCTCTTCATTTCACAAACAAAAAGTAACTTTAACAACATAAAAGAATATTTACATATAATATTATATATATATAATATATAATATATACTAATATAATATAATATAATATAATATATATAGGTATACAGAATATATATATATATATAAATATATATATATAATGAAATAACTGATAATTGTGAATAATATAATTACAGGCTATGCAATATATATCGAGAGAGAAGAAGAAAAAAAGGCACAAAGTTGAAGCTAATGGGAATACACCCATTCTCAATGAGGGGTACTTTTACCATGAAACATTATCCTAGTGACCCCAAGGCTTCGCCTTTCTCTCTTCGTCATATACACACATGTCCATCTTCCAGAACAAACACATTTTGAGTAAGTGGAGTAGTCGAATCTGTGTTAGCTGCCACACTTACCAATTTTATCTACTTGGCTAGGTATGTGTTTCCAGGCTCGCGACCATGATGGTCGTGATCGCCGGCCAAGTACAGAGGACCCATGCAAATCTTTCGGAGCAACATTGTTAATTGAATTTCGTTTGGGTATCATGGAATGTGCGAGAAAGGGGAAGCTAAATACACTAGAGATGGATACACAGAGCGAAGAGAGAGAGGTGAATGGAGGTATTTGAGAAACTGTGCAGGGTTTCGCGTGGAATTGGATTTGCTTCCTAAGTGACTGATAATTATGAATATGGAAAAGGGAAACGGTGGGAAAATAGAGTGGGTGTTAGGTTTTGTCGGTTTTGAACATGTGTGTGGTGTGCTGGAGTGCGGAGAGGAACGAGGGAGAAGCGAAAAAAGGAGTTACGTATTCTGGTATGAGTTAAAAAATGGTGATGGCACCAGAGCAGTTTATTGGGTCGGATGTTTGTTTTGAAGTTAGACAAGGAATTTACGAATTGGTTAAAATATTTAAGGTTTGAAAAAGGTTTAAATGTATTGATGTAGGCTATGCAACACTATTGCGTCCCATTGCATGACGGTAGGACATATTAAGGTAGAAATGCGGGGACCGATCAAGGATGAATTGAATGGTATATTTTTGGATGGCGAGCGTTCTCAATAGTAGGTGGAAGGGGGCTTAGTTCATCAGAAATTGATTAGTGATTGGGCCGATTTGACTTTTCTAAGATGTATGGGATGATAATGTCGGATGATCACAGAATTGAAAGGGCTAGATAGTTTATAACAGGTAAATTGGAGGTGACGGCCGTGGAGAAAAATGAAAATGCGTTAGTGAGGGGCTTGAATTTTTCTGATTGCTCCTGCTTATATTTTGTTGATGGGGATACTACTTAGATTTTGTTTAAGTTAATACTTTCTTTCAACACAGAATATTTTCATAAAAGTATAGCTCAGAGTTGAGCATGTAGTGAAATACGATCCCGATATATAACCATCTGTGTATAACGACAGATTGGAAAATGTGTGGGTGATGGTTTTTATGTGGTAGAAGAAAGCGAGAGGTGAACAGATCATTTGAAGTTATTGTGTAATGAATGTCAAAATAGGTCAGTGAGGGAAGAGGTTGCGGGATGGGATTATGGCTCGGACATGATTCCACGTATATGCGTTTAGTATGAAGATTAAGTTTGGTGCGTGCCTCCCACGTTGGTTCTTGTTGCATGGAGAGGAAAGAGGTAAGAAGGAAGTGGAAGAATTAAGGATAGGAAGATAAAGAGTCGTGTTGGTGAACAAGCGTTTTTCAGCAGTGAAAATGTGAGAGGTAATAATAAAGTCGAAATCTCAGCTAGTCCAAGAAGAGAGACTTGCAAGATAAATACATGGTTAAAATCGTTGAACAGAGATAAATGGAAATTGTGATAGCAAGATTCCTGAGTAAACCGAACACCGAAGCATGTAAGTAAAGAGCACATTAGTTTGCTATAGTTAGTCTGCACAAGACAAGTATGTGGATATTGCAAAAAGTAGGAAGTTAAGAACTCTCAGGACAGGTTGAATGGATGAACCAATAGAATTATTATTAGCGACAGGCGATGGTGAATATTTAATTGCAAGCAAGTTAAAGGCTTTCAAAAGGAGTACAGAATAATCGTCTAGATGAATGATATAAAGATCAGGAAAAAAAGTGAAAAGATAAAGAGAGCGTACACTACGGAGACCACAGTTTGGTGAGCATACCTAAGCTGAGAAAAATGAGGTTAGATAAAATGCAACCACAGGTTGGTTAATTTTCACGAGTATGGAGGGATGAATGAGGGACTTATAAGGGAATATTGAGAGGGAGGTGCTTTCTTATATAGTGGAGACGAAAGCGCGAAAGGGCGTAAGAAATGAGAAGTAGGAGTGAGCGTGAATCAGCATGAAAAACAGATGAATATAAAGGATGCGATGACATTTCGCTAAATTAGACTCGAAATGGATGGTGAAAGAAGGAATAAAGTTGTGGATTGCGGCGAACTATTTTCGAGAAGAATCTTTGATGTCCCGAACGTGCATAACGATTGCAGTAATGAAGAAGGATAGTGAATCGATGTGTGGGTTTGATGGTTCAAGAAAATATAGGTATTTTTGGGGACGAGGATAAATTAGATTGGGAGGAGAGTCTGGGTATATATGGGTACGTATTGTAACTAGAGAAGGATGAGAAAAGTTGTTATATAAAAGGTAATGCTGTTAAATCTGCATGGCATAGTGGGAACTTACTAGTGAAATGATCAAGAACGGAGGCGAGATGGTTGATTGATTGGATTTGGAAGTTGTGCAAACAAAGCGTTTTGTTTATTGGAGGGATTTTAGTTCCGAGAAGTTGGAGAGAGAGGAGCAAGTTAATTAGTACTTCATTAAATAAGTTTCTGTGAGTATAAGGGGGGATGATAAGGGAACTGAGGAACTATAGGGGCTTTTATTTCTTTGAGTGTGTAGAGAAAGATAAATGACTATGCTTGGATTGATTCAAAGGATTAATGTCGAATGTAGACTGAAGGATTCCTGAGATTGGGGTGAAGATCAAGTTCCGGAAAATTTAGATACACTGCGTTTTGAGGAATCGCTCGTTGATCAATATATTTTACCAATTTTGGAGTCTCAAGACTATTGTGATCGCTTAGTAGAAATTGAAGAATAAAATTGTATTTTAGGTTTTATGGAAACTTTGCAAAAAAGGCGTATATGACTAAGGATTAAAAGGAAGCTACTGTTTAAGCGCAGTTCTTGTATTAGTGAACCATTATGGTGTTGATCGGTGATAGGGATTCGTGGAATAAAAATTTAAAATTTTTGTATATAAAAGTGAAGCCTGTGTAAGAAAAAATGGAATAATGAATAAGTGTGCTTTGGTTTAATGTTTTTCGAGATCAAATTGAAAATTCGAAGAGATTGTGTTATGGTCTCCTTGGTTATTTAATTGTGTAATATGGATAGGGTATATGAATCGAAGCTTAGAGGAGCAATAATTGAGGGGGGGGCAGTGGGAGGCAGTGGAATGATGGAAAAATAGAAGAGAGTAGTGTGTCCGAAGAGGGTGCCTTGCTTATTGGAATTGCCGATGGATTTGGGATTGTGTTTTTGTAAACGGAAGAAGAGTTTGGAGGCATGTGTAGAGGTTTTTGGCAGGGTATTGGCTAAAAGGAGGCGTTTAATGTAAATGTGATAAGAACAGTAAAAGATTATGGTTTAGTAAATGAGAGAGTGGTCCGGCTCTGGTGTGAATTCATGTTCAGATGTTGGAGCAACTTGGACACAAATATCTGAGTTTAAAAATATTTTTATTAATATATTTTTGGATGAAAAGGGAACGGGTAGACTGCAGAGTGTAGTAGGAAAAGCTGTGAATGTAGGAAAGGTGGCTGCGAAATTGCAATTAAATCTGGGGACGTGAATTGTTGAAGGGACTAAGTCTTTAGTGATTGTTAGGGTTTTTGCAATGAGAGTATATTGTTACTTATGTTAACGTATAGTAGTGAAACTATCTTCTGGAATAAGAGATATAGTAGGTGCAAAGTGTTCAGATGGACAAACTTAAGGGCGTGTTAGGTGTAAGAAGAATTGATAAGATGAGGAATGAACAAATTAGGGTGTTGTGTAGTGTGCATAAAGGCGTAAATGAGAGAATAAAACGAAAGTATATTGAGATGGTTTGGCCAAATGGAAAGGATGGATGATAGCCTGGTGGGTTAAGCGGATGTACTAATGGCGAGTGTGTTTGAAATTTTAGTTTTCTGAGGTCAATATATGAATTTTTTTTTTTTAGAAAACTTCTAACCTTCCCCACCCCCGAAATTTTCCCTCTTTACGCCTAGGGTTGATTGATAGATTCGATTAATCAATTGACAGACTTATTGTTATGATTATTTTATTATTCATAATTGACAGAACAATCAAACGGAGAAACAGATCGCTACATTATTAAGGCGTCCAGATTCACAAGCAACTTCAGTAAAAGCCGAACCAGGGTCCGTTAGAGGGGAGCAATGCATCTGCTTCTTGTAAGGTTAATGCCGCAGAAAGTTTACGATCTTATGTGGATGATTTGTCTCTCTTACATAATATTCCTTTATCTAAACAGGTACGAATATATATATATATATATATATATATATATCATAATATAATTATATATATTTAGTAATTAATATAATATATTATAATATAACCAAAAATATTATAGTATTATATATTATATAATATGATAATATATGGCTATATATATATATATATAATATATATATATAATATAATAATATAATATATATATATATATTATTCCTTTTGAAAATTCCATCTGAATTAAAAATTTATCAGTAAAAAAATATTGCAGTACAGAAACGTAAGAAAAGACATTAAAAGCTTTATAGAAGCTCAGCCATTGAAACAAATTGCGATTTCGTAGATGAGAAGTATTCAAAATTCGGAGATTCTATATGCGTGCAGTGGAAATGTATTTTCATCTAAATATTAAATTAATGTTTGCCTTACTAAAGTTTTTCATAACCCATGTTCTTTTTGAAACTGCAAATAAATTTTACATTTTTTTTGATAAAGGAAACTATATTATAATCGTTTGTAAGCATAATTTCTGAAATTAGAGTCTTTACCAAAGTTTTTTTTTAATGTAATGAGTCTCCTAGTATAAATATCAAAAGAACTAAGATAGGATTTCAATTTTTTAAATATAATTTAAATATATATGAAATCTGTTGAGATTTGTACCTTTCAAAAGAAACGATTTTTACCCAAGTACTTGCCCTCATTATTTATAATGATTATTTCTCTTTTATTTTACATAGGATCGCAGTCAAACTCCAAACTATTCCCAATTATCTCCCAGTTTTCACAGTCTACAAGTGTTATTGCTGAGTTGGAGAGCAGTTCGTTCACCAGAAAAACAAGAGAATAAGACACTTGACGATAATGAAACCAGGAATTACAATTCTAGGTATTTTATTATTTATTAATACCATGTATTAGAAAATATTTTCTTGTAAGACCAGAAAAATTTTGTATTCATCTTACTGAAACTGGAATCAATTTCTTTTATCTAAGGAATTAATCTTCCTAGGCCATTTGCCCATCATATCTGTTCTGTGGCTATAGGTACTAACAATTCCTTGGTCCCTCATTAGCAATGTGAATTATATCAACTCTGAAAGAATATTTTTCATTGTCTTGCAAATATTAAATTTTTCAGTACAAATTTTTTGTTCACAATATCAGAAATCGTATTATAATAAACATCAATTTTAGTAATTAGTTCTTAGCTAAATATATATATATATATATATAGTATATATAATATATATATATATTATATATATATATATATATATATATATATGTATATATGATATAAATATATATATATCATATAATATCACTATATAATATAAATTATATAATATATTATTATATGTAAGTATATAATTATATATATATATATATATATCTTATATAATATTATATATATATATATATATATATATATATATATATATATATATATAATATATATAATAGTATATATATATAGGATATATATGTATATAATTATAATTATATTATATATTTTATTGTTTAGTTACTAAGCTAAGTAGTATGATATATACTATTCTTAGTATATATAATATATAAGAGTAAGTATAATAAGTAATATATATAGCTACAGGTATATAGTATATATATATATGATACTAATAACTATATATAACAACAGTTGATGAATCGATTATGTGTCGATGTCCATGGACTCCTCACCATCATCTCCCAATTACGACAATAAGTCCGTGGAAGATAGTCCTTCACCATTGGCGAGAAACCATGGAGAAAAGGTAGGGTTTTCTTCTTCTTCTTCTTCTCTCTTCCTCGGTTTTTCTTCTTCCTTCACTTTCTTTCCGTCTTCTTTTTCCTTCTTTCTTCTCTCTTCAACTAATATATTTAGATAATAAATAATTAATAATAATTGAGAAATAACAGTGCAAATAATAACCTTAATAATAATAATAATTAATAAAAATAATAATAAAAATAATAATAATAATAATAATTAATAATAATAATAATAATAATAATAATAATAATAATAATAATAATAATAATAATAATAATAATAATAATAATAATAATAATAATAATAATAATAATAATAATAATAAGAAAAATAATAAAATAAAATAAAGTACATTGACTTTTTTGTTATTTAAAAATGTTAAAAAAATTGGATATTTCATTATATTTTACATTCTCATGATGAGGGTATTCGTTGTGTATCCGATATAAGCGGCGTTACATCTAGTTTCAGAACATTGAAATCCGCACACAACAATAGTTAGTCTTACCATATACCAATAGCCGTCTTCACGAGTAGAGAGACACAAGCTCAGTTGCAATGGCTCAACACTGTAATATAAAGCTTCTTCCCGTTTTTTTGCTTTAATAATGCTCTTTAAAAATTAAATTTATTTGATTTTCGTTCCTCTATTTTCTCATCCAGTCATTTTCAGATTTGTAATAAAATATTACTATTGAGCTTTACCGTTTTCGTATTCATTGTAGGTATTAGGGCAAATAAATTATTTTTAAAGTGTCTAGGGCATCAATCAGCAGCTCTCTCTGTATGCAATCGCTGAAGGTTTAAATTGCAAGGGACTTTCATAACTCTCATTAAGATAAATAGAAGGAATAAAAATCACTGAGATAATAATCATGCACGGCATTCTTAGAAAGATATATGAGAGACCGAGGCTCTGAAGAAACGTCAGGCCGGCAGATAACGCTGCATAGGATATACTTTGTATAAGGACATATTGAAATATTGATTTGATAGGTTCTGTGTGAAATATACTACATGTGAAGATATATAAGAATACAATCTCATTATCTTAGAACACGCGCGATTATATTAATTTATAAATATGTGAACTCAGACTTCATCACCATAAGAGCTGAGTGACTAAAAAACTAAAGACGTGAGGGACACAAGTAAAAAGCTTATATTATAATGTGTATAATGATCAATTATATATGATAGACAAAGCTAGAGCATCCGGGAAATGCGCTTTATCTATCTATCTCACTGAATGAAGCTTAAGTTTCGTAGTCCTGTACTGCGCTGCCAGACACTAACAGAGTACACACAGATATGCGCTAGATGGCACTCGCAACTAGTTCCACTGTTCCGTAACACCGGACACGTCCCAATACGACGCGAGTAGCGTGCTGTGGATGTGGCCTCAGTAGTGAGAGGAGCATCATATCCAACGAGGAACGAAATTACCCGCGTTGCACTTTATCCCTCCCAGGCATGTATGACGCAACTCGTCAGAGACACTAAAATCAATATACAATGAGTAAGCCAAAGAGCCCGCACATGAAATGTGAGTGACATCACTCAATAGTCGACACACAAAGACATGTGATACAACTGCGAGGGGTTAACTGAAGGTCGATCCCCTAACACCACACACAAAATGCGCCCACGCCCATAGATCACACATATAACTAAATGAGAGGGGAGTACAGGGATCCAAGTGTGAGGGTTGATAACACTAGAAGACACACGTAGACACTGATTGTATGTGAGGCTAGTGAAGGAGTATAGAGAGCGAATGGAGGGAACATATCTTTCTCATTGATTGACTCTTATAAAGAAAAACATACTAAATACATATTCACAGTGGATAACTATAGTATAGTTAGTATAATGAATATAAAAATGAAATATACCACAATATTAAGAGAGACTATTGATATTTTGATAATTAGTAGAGAGAAGAGGATGTGCGGAGAGATGTGAGTAGCACGGGAGGAGGAGTGAAGAGACGCTTAGTGTTGAGACATGTGTATGGGTGAAAGATATGATTAGAGAGCGTTATCTTGAAAGATATAAATAATTTCGTAAATAATTATATTGTGACAAATAAATGTGATTAAGGTTTATAAATACCAACTTTTTTGTACCGTAAATATTTACATATCAACTCTAAAATTTAGTAGTCGGTGGATTTAGAGAGAGGATCCCGACACAAATAATGACAAATAATATAGTATCATATAGTACACACATATAATGCACAACATATATATAGAGCATAGTGATAAAACAGGAGTGAGATGCAAGTGTGAGGGGATGGGACAGGGAAGGTTTGCCAAAGTTTATGTTTAATTATCCTAAGCTATGGAGGGAGATCTTAAATCTTAATATGTTAAACTACATTTAAATAGTTTTTATTAAACTTTATTAATAGATATTTGAACTATAATAAATAGATTTTTTGTATCTGTCTCTATGGAGTACTATAGCTGAGAAATTGAATACGTATGCAACTAAACACTCACCGATCTAGTGTAAATATATAGATTATGTGGTCTCGAATTGGTATGTTTTGAGAGACATTTATTAGGAACTTTTATTTCGGTAGATCTCATCCACTTTACAAAATAATTATTTTGTCCTAAGGTAAAGTCCATAACTCTTCTGACGAAATATTATATTCAATAGAATTAAAGTATATAACAAACTTGAAAGCTTTAAAAATAAATATTAACTTTAATAAAGAATAATAATAATAATTAATAATAAAAATTAATAATAAAATAGTGTTCTTTTTAGTTTACTTTAAATATTTGTTTTTTTCGTTGAATTTTTTGTATTACCTGTAATTAATATTTACCCAATTTAAAGTTTATAATGTTATCACTAATTCTAACGCTGTAAATAATATTAAGTAGAGCATTATAATAAATTATATAAATTTCATTAAATATATAATGAATAATAAATAATAATAATAATAATATATTAATTAATTTAATTATATATATTACTATATATTAATACCTCTATTATATAAAAATTATATATTATAATTAATATAATTTATACATAATTATCATATATTTTAGAATTATATATATAATAATAATAATAATAATTAAATTAAAGTTGATATGGATGTATAAAATGATCTATAGCAATCTATTTCTTTATACTACCTCATCATTTTAAGTTATTCTATCTGAAGTAATATATTATATTATTCAATAATTACTCACAGTACTGGATTTAAATTATATGGGAGAGATATATTGTTATATTTTAAAATATATATAATCATATACCTGTAAAGCATCGGAGCTCCTCGATACTGAAGCCAGTAACATTGGTTATAAAAAGAGAGATTATGGCCCACATCGATATAACTCAATGGAGGACTCTCCGGCAACCATCTTGATGGATTAAGAAATTTATAAAAAATTATATAAAGAATTATACGGAGCTACCTTAGTGTATAAAAAGAGTTCCCACTCGAAACCCATACTTCGTCAACCATCTTGGGTAGATGGTAACACTAGCACTTGTTATAAAAAAAGTTCCCACTCGAAACCCGTACTAAGTCAACCTTCTTGGATAGAGGATATCAAAGTGACACCAGAATTACTCCTTCGGTATCAACTTAAAACGAACGAATTGGTCGACGTTTTGAGGCAAGACATGGACCTTCTCAAGAAGACTAAACAAGTAAGGTTACTTTTGAATTTAGTTTTAGTTTTAACTTTTAGCTTAGGTTTACTTTTACTTTTAAATTTTAGTTTTAATTTTAAATTTAATTTTTATTTTAAAATTTTAGTTTTTTAATTTAATTTTTTATTTTTATTTTAATTTTAAATTTTACTCTTACTTTTTAATTTTACTCTTGTTTTTAATTTGAATTTTTACTTTACTTTTATTTCTAAATTTTACTTTTGGTTTATTTTTACTTTTAAACTTTACTTCTAACTCCAAGTTTTAATATTAGTTTTAAAATTTACTTTTATTTTTTATTTTAAATTTTACATTTACTTTTAATTTTAATTATATTTAACAGTAAAATAATAACTTTAATTTTTTTTAAATGTTCGACCAACTTGAATAAATTTTTAAATTTACAATTTATAACTTATTATCTATAAGTTAAAGGACGTCCCATCTCAATACTATTTGAATTACTTTAAATATTATTTTCCATCACTTACAACTAGTTAGTTATTCATCAGAGCTTCTACAATTTTATTTTTCCAATTCATACTTTAATTAAAGCATTTTTATTCTTACACTAAGAAGTTGGCAACTTTAACTTCTTTTTAGGGTTTTTAATAACTGCCACATAAATCATTAATTTAAAAACCTTATCAGTAAAAATATAAGTAGAAGAGATTTTTAAGATTAGTTATACAACATTAATTTATAAGTAATTTCGCTTTTTTTTTGTTTAGCCATCTTGTGTGGATGACCAACTAGCTTCCCTCTATTGTGAGCTGGAATTAGAAGGAGAGTCTCCAGAACTCCATATCGAAGAAGGGATTACAACCTCTTCCTCCAGTGATGATCAGCAAGCTTTTAACTCTAGGGTGAGCGCATCAACTCTTTGATTTCTTATTTTTATCAAAAAAATTAATAATTAATTGGGATAACTCTTATTTACACTCTAATTTAAACTCTAAAATTAAATTTTTATTTAAACTCTTATTTAAAATCTAATTTTAACTCTTGTGTAAACTCGTTTTTAAATTCATGATTGTGCTCTTATTATTAAGCTCTTATTTTTGATTATGTATCAATGATATCTATATCTCTCCGACTGACGTGTGCATTCTCTCTTCTCTCTCTCCTCTCTCTCTCTCTGCTCTCTTCTCTCTCTCTCTCCCTGCTCTCTCTCATTCTCTCATCTCTCTCTCTCTCTCCTCCTCTTCCTTCTCTTTTTCTCTATTTTGCTCTTATTTTTTTTTATGTACTCAATCTTTCTGCTCTCTCTCTCTCTCTCTCTCTCTCTCATCTCTCTCTCTCTCTACTCTCTCTCTCTCCCTTTGACTATAAACAAGACTTCTAGCATTTAAAGGGAATAGTTAATAAGACTATCTAGGAATACTTATTTGATTGCTATTGTAAAATTCGACGATCAATTACATCTAATTATATAATAAAAAGTTTTCGTATTTTTTTTATTAGACGCCTTCATCAAATAATAACAATAAAGGCGGGAACATCAGTCACCCAATTATTCTCTACTCTACTACTATACTGACTACTTGACTACACTACTACTACTACTTTACTACTACTACTACTACATATAGAATTATTTGATATTATTTATATATTATATATTATTATTATGTATTATATTATTATTTATTGATTATGTGTTATTTAATATTTTTTTTCTAAATTATTTATTACTTTTAATTAAAATGAATGTTCATATAAAATAATAATAATAATAATAATAATAATAATAAAAAATAATAATAATAATAATAATAATAATAATATAATAATAATAATTAATAATAATTAATAATAATAATAATAAAAATATTATTATATTATTATTATCATTATTATTAATTATTTATATTATTATTATATTATTATAATTATTATATATTATATTATTATTATATATTATTATTATTCATTATGTATATTCATTATTACATATTATTATATTATTATTTAATATATTTTCCCACGCAGCATCAATTCCCTAAAAGGAAGCAAAAGACCTTCTAAGTTTATAGCAAAATGTCGATGTTACACAGGAAAGCCCGATGCCAACCAGTGATGAACTAATACAGTCCTCTTCGTAGGGAACAAGTACCACGCGCCATTCATAATATATATATATAATATAATATTATATATATATATATATATATATATATATATATGATATATATATATTATATTATATAATATATATATATATAATATATAATATTATATATATATATATATATAATATTTAAATTCTGAGTATATATATTTTATTTAGATAAAGAATTTATCTTATATTTTTACTTATTATTTTATAAAAATAATTTGATGATTTATTATTGATATATGATATATTATTATTTATCTAATAGATAATAAACTATAAAAAAGACTTTAGTAGTGATTTCTTGTTACCTTATATATATATATATATATATATATATATACATAATACATATATATATATTATATATATATATATTATATATATATATATATATATATATTTACTATACTATATATATATATATATATTATTAATTAATAATATATATATATATATCATAATAGTGCTCGACCAAGATATATATATCACTAGCAAATTCTAACTAGCAAATATATCGTATAATGGATTCTAATGCAAACAACTAAGCATTGCGTTGTGTCAAATCCAGATTCTAAATTCTGAAAACTGAATCTGAATGCATAAACTTACAAAATAATTCAGATTTTGAAACCCATTCAATCATGGAGATATCCAAGGTCAATTACAAAACAAATCTGAAACCTAAAAGCTATCACTTCTGAAATAAATCCAAAGTTCAAAAACCAAAAATAAATCTGAAACTTCAAAATAATTCTAACTGTCAAACTCTTCAAGTGTAACTAAATAAAAATTCAAAATAAGTCCAACTGTCAAAAGTCTTAATGTTAACTAAATACAAATTCAAAACAAATCCAACGGTCAAAACTTCAGTGTCCAAACTAAACTGAGTTAAATCGAATCTGAAATCCTATATGAATTAATGAAAACTGAAGTCAAATCCCGTTGTTAGTATCTAAGTCCAAAGTTAAGTCTAACTATTCTATATAAACTAAATCTGAAAATATCGAATTGAAAATTTAACTTAATGAAATCTGTAACAATCACAATCTGAAACTAAGTAATTCTGCAACTATTTCAACTCCAAAAGCAATTAAATCAAATCCAAAACAAATCTGAATCCAACCCTAGGTAAACCTAAGTTTATTTCAATCACTTGTATAAATAAACTAAATTTGAAATAAATCTGACTCGATAACTAATATTTCACATTGAACACCGATGTGAACTGTTACATATCATTATCTGTTGAAGTAACTGAGTTGCATTATAGTAACCACGTAATTACCAAAAATAACCTCACTAAGTATTAATAAGTTCTAACTCTTCTTTAAAACAAACTCCAAATTCAGATAAAAGTTGACTAAAATGAAATAAAAACTCTTTTAACATTTATTTCTTATGTACACTGTTTATGTTTCAATTAAAATTGTTTTAATCAAAATACATGTATAACTTTATTTAATTCATAAAATAATAAACAAACCAAACTTGCTCAGACCAAACAAATATCTGATAATTCATAAAACAATATTAAGTTCTCAAAAATAAGCTATCTTCCAATCTGATTCAAAATAATTAAGCTTTCAAAACTAAGCTGTATTCTAATCTTGTTCAAAGTATTAAGCTTTCAAAAATAAGCTGTAGGAGTTTCTTCGAATTTCAACTCAAACTCAAATATCACACCCAATCGATGTTTCCAATTTAATACCAAACATAATTTAATCAAAAATAATATATACAGGACTTACCAACCTCCGTTAATTAACTTTTTCAAAAGTACGGCTGCTGATAAATAAATAATCTATTAACTAAAATCTATCAAACTAAATTTCTGAACTAAAATCAATACGTATAATTCATTAACAAGTCTGACAAGTTAACTTATATTAATTATATAATTTCTCAATTTAATACTATAATTAATTTCAAAGTATCAACTATTACACAAACTTCAAACTATTCATATCCTTTATTAGAAAAGGCTAAAGCTCATTTCATTATTGTCTTCGTAGTTACGTTTAAAGCTAAAGTATAACCCATCAATCAGTTTCGTAATCTATAGGCTAAGGCACTTTTATTGATTATCATAACAGAATTCCAAAACGCTAATGCATAACAATTTAAGTGGCTATTGCACAAAACTTTCCATTTATATATGGACAAGCCAAATATAAATAATTTATCAAATATTTAAACACCTTATATTACCTGAAGTATTACGACTAAAAGTCGATTCTGTTGTCGTAAAGTTTCCTAATCTAAGCTAAACTAATATTTATTTACAATGGTATAATACAAAACAATGAAAACTATAAACAAAGTTTCAAAATTTCTAACCATGAACACGGACGCTTGCACGCATCCAACGATCCTATCAATACAAGAACTGGTCAACAAGTCTTCAAAAGCTAACACAAACAAACGAGTACAAAGCTAACAAATGTTAAGCCGATGTTAACGCTATCAGTATCAAATGTCAAGTGAGCACTTCATCGCTCTCTCCTCACGATATTGCTTTTTCATGCGTGACGTCATATCACGGTTGTCAGATTTTTATGTCCAATATTTCCAGGGTGAATTTTTAGTTCACTTTCGCTTTCCAAACTACAATTTTTAGAGAAAACACAGAGATTAGTAACATATATATACATTTTAATATTTTTTACTTCGTTAAAATATTTTTCGAAAACGTATTTACATAAATTTCGGCTTACTTTTTATTTTTTATACTTTAATTCATTCTTGCATTTAGCTACTTGCGTTTTCATTTTTCGCCGTGTGTGGCCCACTTCAATACCACATCACACACATATATATATATAATAATACTATATATATATATATATATATATATATATAATATATATATATATATATATACTATATATTATATATATATATATATATATATATATATATATATATATATATATATTTTTTTTTTTTCTTTATTTACAAATATATTATTCCTACAAGACTACTTTAATTTTAATTTTCTTTAAATAACTTTATATTTACAAAACATATTTTATTTCATTTTCGAGGCCCTAACTTTACTTTAACTTTACCTTTGTATGTACAAAACTTTATTTACAAGTAATTTAGGCGCGTTCTCATCTGGCATAATGATCAAACTTCTATGTTTTACCTGAGGTAAGGCCTAACACTGATGATGGCTTTAGCCTGGCCCCTATAATAACGAGAGTGGAAACCGAACGCTTCCAAATATTGCTCATGCATAAAATCAAGGGAATAAGAAATCCAGACTCAACAATTGTGAATAAATGATGACTTAACTGAATTTGACTGGAGAATGGTTCCAAGTGGTGAGTATGATTCAGGAAGAATCACAACTCTGCTGAAGTACCATTAAGTAGGAAAGAACCAGGCTGAGCCCCAACGTTAGAATTGGCGTGGAGAAAGATTGCAGAATCACAACTCCTAGACAATTCCACGAAGAAAGATTCAGGATGGTTCCAAACTTCAAAATAATACCGAGAAGAGATTCACTAATGAACCTCCACTCAAGTATGATTCAGGAAGAATCACAACTCTGCTGAAGTACCATTAAGTAGGAAAGAACCAGGCCGAGCCCCAACGTTAGAATTGGCGTGGAGAAAGATTGCAGAATCACAACTCCTAGACAATTCCACGAATAAAGATTCAGGATGGTTCCAAACTTCAAAATAATACCGAGAAGAGATTCACTAATGAACCTCCACTCAAGAGTATCAGCGAAGAAATGTACTTAGGAAGAATTCCAAGATATAAAAAAGCACGACGATGGATTCAGGAATGAATACCAGTATAAGAATGACGAAGTAGGATTAATATGAATCCCAGTCTACGAATCTTGAAGGATTCAGGTGAATCCCACCATTAAAATGTCTTGAAGGATTCAGGAGGAATCCCAAGATCGGAACCCTGTCAAATAGCTATAAACAATTATTGGTATTTATACCATAATTTATATTTGCATATTTGACAGTTAAATGAAGTCACATATATCTATTCTATTAAGAAACATACCCTGATATATCCAAGAGGGGTTTCTTAAATGGGGACTAATGATATCAACGGCCTTCCAGCAACAAGATAGTAAACTGTAACAAAGAGTCAAGTTTACCATCTTTACATTACTACAAAATTTTACAGTCATTAATTAACAAAAACAAAATCAAATAAATTTGTAGCACTGACCTCTGAGACAGCTAGAAAGGCTTATCAACGTCTTTTGGGCAATAATTGAGCACAACTATGGATTTACAATCTGTGCCTCTGGTAACTGTGCTTTTTATTAATTGTATATTTTATCAATTATATAATATAATCATAACAAGAGGTACTAGAAAGGAAATATATAATTATAACAACTGAATTATTGCCCAGTGTTATCATAACTGAATACATAAAATAAATAAGATGTATTAATACAGGCTGGATCAAAAATGGTTGCAAAAGAATTTATATAAAAAAAGCATTTTCGAGAAAAACATCACCAGAATAAAAATAGCGAATTGCCAATTGACACCATGGTTGCATGATCAATATCTCCCTTATATATATATATATATATATTATATATATAGTATATATATTATATTATATATATATAATTATATATATATATATATAATATATATATATATATATATATATATATATACCGTAATATAATATTTTATATATATATATATATATATATATATATATATATATATTATATATATATATAAATAGTATATATATATATATATATATATAACTATATATTAGTATATATATATATATATATATATATATCTATATATATATAATAATATATATATATAGGTATATTATACCAAGTATACGGTAATATCTATATATATTATATATATATATATTATATATATTATAGTATATACTATCTATACTATATATATATATATATTATATATATATTATATATATATATATATATATAATATATATATATATATATATTCCAATATTAAAATAGCACCGTAATAAAGTCTAACATGCCTATCGAGGAGCTGTTCAGTAAAATACAGTAAAATTGATCAACGCAAAGCTCATGCAACATGCCAACCAACAAGCTGGCAGCCTAAGGAGTCCAATATCCTATACAAAGGTTAATATAATATAGATATATAGCTATGCCAACTACTACAAAAAGAAAAAACTATAGCCAAGGTGCATGCTAATTACTCAATAAGCTTTAATACATTTATTTCTCCTTGAAGCCCATTTTGCCCCGTTTTACTAACTAACTAAAAACCCAAAAGTTTGGCTTAGTTAAAATATACTATATAATGCCAAACCATTCATTTGGCTACCTACATATCCAATCCTTTCTTAAATGTTGCAAGTGAGTCACAATCAACAACCTCCAGCAGCAAACATTCCAAAAAATTAACACCCTGTTACTTAAATTAATGATTTCTAACATAAGATGGCATGCCTTCTCAATTTTTCTATTGTGTCCCCTGGTCTTCCATCTGTGGTCTACTATAAAGAATTTTTTTGTCTAAGTATTATTAATAGATGTTTACAAATATTTTGTAGACTTGTATCATGTCTCCTTTAAGAAATAGCCTCTCTACATAAAACATTCCTAACTCCTTCAGCCTCTCCACGTAGCTCTTATCCTCAAATACAAAAATTAAACTTGTTGCTCTATGTTCACTCTCCCCAGAATATCCATGTCGTTTCTTAAAGGGGCCTTAACTTGTGCACAATACTCTAATACTGGTAGACGATAGCTATTATAGTGGTTACTTACAACTTCATTGCTCGTGTAATTTGTAAACGGCATTGCGATTTATTAGACCTAGCATATTAGCTTTATTCCTAGCTTAGAAACACTGA
>JABUQX010036009.1:0-2500 GCA_015478945.1 Trachelipus rathkii | reverse complement strand
TAACGGCTTTAGTTAAACTTATATGTTTATACGCACTGCCAATATCATCGATAAGGAGCACTCTTCTATTAATTTAATAAACCATCTTAATCTACGGAAAGCAGCAAGCCATTATAAGCCATAATTTACATATATTTAAGTTTTTTTTTCCCGAATGCTAATCTACGGACTCGAATCTACAATATTTGTAAAGGATACAATATGCTCAGGAGTCAGTCTCGCTTGATTAGCTCATGGTGAAAGTAGGTTTCGTATCGTTTGAAAAATTAACACTTTTTTTGCGTTTGGAGCATGCCCATTTTCTTAAATTTTTTCAACATAAGTAATATAAAACTTATATTTACTTACATTTTTTGAAAGAAGATTAGTAACGTAATTGATACTCTAAATATAAAAAAATAAGGTAACTTACTAAAATAGAAATCAAATGAGTGAAAAAGCTGTAGACCTTATAATACCCATTGCGCAATAAGTTATAAAATTATTGAATATTCATTTTGCAGTCTTTTATATATATATATATATATATATATATGCTTTGAAAGGTTTAGACTATATATATATATTATATATACTTATATATATATACTTATATATATATATATATATATATATATATATATATATCTTTATGTATATAATATATTCTATATTTTTTTTATATATAATATATATATATGCTGTGAAAGGTTTTCATTATATAATATTATATATATATATAATTTATATATATCTAATACTATATATATATAATATATATAAGCTATATATATATATATATATATATATAATAGTAGATATATAATATATATATTATAGAGAGAGGAGAGAGAGAGAGAGAGAGAGAGAGATGAAGAGAGAGAGAAGAGAGAAGGAAGAGAGAGAAAGAAACGCAATATAATTTTGTATTGATAAAACAACCCTAAAATGCATTTCACCTTCTGGAAAATCGAAACCCTGGACCCTAGCAAGATATACGTGCAATAGTGTTTGACACCAGACGCCACAATGAACTAAAGGAAACCCGCCACTTTTTCCTCTGAAAGCAATCTAAGGCTTCCCAGAGGAGTGAGCGGCATGTCTATCGACTCTACCACCTTCGCAGGCCTCTCCGTTCACATTCTCGGGCCTGGGGCCCACACACGGGTAGCCATGCAAGGTGAAAATACTCAGGCACCGGAGGCCAAGATGTACACGGAAAATAAATTGCCAGTAAACGCAATATATATTTGTAATTGATAAAACGACCCCTCCAAAGCATTTCACGCTGCTTGGTATCGAACCCCTGGACCCTAACAGATATACACGTATGTGTTTGACCACCATTGGAATTTATTTTCTGTACATGCTTGGCCGAGTGGTGAAACTGCATTGTATTCAATATTGCGTGTAGCCACCTGTTTTGGGCCACCGCTCACAGTGCCGAGTGTGAACGGGGAGGCTTGCCGGAGGTTAGATGTCCTAGACATGCCTTACTCCTCTAGGAAGCCTTTGATATATATATATATATATATATTATCACTTTTTTAGGCTCAGAAATTAACTCTACAAATGTATAGGGTAACTTCGGCAGATGTCCCAAGGGGGGGGGGGGGGGGGGGGGGGGGGGGGGGGGGGGGGGGGGGGGGGCAAACCTTAAATTCAATAACTATTAAACTAGAAATTAAATTATGTCTCCTATACTTTCAAAATCTAACTTACGTGTTAGATCAAACTGTGTAAGTCCCACAAGAGGAACTGTAAGTTTCATAGGAGGGGGTTACAGCTTAGTAATAATAACTATATTTAATTGAGGGAACTTAAATTTAAAGACACCAAACAAATTAGTGAAATGTTATAAAAGAAAATAAGAGAATAGGAGCTTACCGTAATTTTATTTACATCCGGTTAAATCCTAAGGTGATGTTTGATGAGTATAATTGACATATTAGAAAAATGGAACGCGTTCTTCACCGTGCACGGGCTTAAATTATGGACTAAAATCAAAGACAACCTTCATCCTTGAAGTTTGAAAGAAGAAGCCTTCATGAATGTTCGAAGCAGACTCCCGTATCTTTGCATGGCTATCCACATTCTTCTTTTATGACGTCATCAAACCTCGGGATAATAAGAATTGTGTCAAGAGTGGTATGCCTTCCTTTATCCTCCCCCCCGCTCCCTCATCTCACTTTTCTCCGCAACAAATCACTAACTCTGGTGGTGTCCAAATTTTTGATAACCTCTGGGGGGCAAAAAGAAAAGAAAAATTGATGATTTTTCTTTTCGCACCTCCATCAGTGAGAAGGCCAGGAAGAGGACAAGAAGGACCACTCAAGACAATTAATTTTAGAATTATAGAATTAGTATTTATATCACCTTGTAAGTGAATAAATTAAAATTAAAGACCCAAATTGTGGTCTTATAATCAAATCATTGTTTATGAAAATTCATTTAGACCTAAATTGTGGTCTTTTATGAACCTTCAAGAATTAAAGAATTAAAGAATTAAAGACCCAAATTG
>JABUQX010036008.1:5000-16341 GCA_015478945.1 Trachelipus rathkii | reverse complement strand
ATAAAAACGTAGGGAAGAAAATGTTTAATATAATTAAAAATTAAAAAATAACATTTATATTGATATAATAATTATAAGCCCCTAGAATATGATTAGAGAGGTCTATTATAGAGACCTTTTATGGAGTATTACTCTGTAAATATTAGACTTTCTACATTAATTTGCTTCTTTTTTTTTAACTAGAAGTATATAACCCCGTACAGCCACTACACCATTTATTACCTCGCACCGATGGCCATCGGAAAAAACTTCCAGTCTCCATTCCCAATACCTCCCCGTCTCTCGGCTTTCGTCGAGGAAATACGGGCTCTGGAACTATCCCCCCCCACCTTCGCGGTCGCGGTAGGGTCTCCGGTAACCTTCGATCTTTGTGTATTTTGGGTGTCGCGGGGGTTTCCTCCGCCCTCCCCTACGGGTTTGGAAAACGTCCTCCCCCTTGTGTTCCCCGTCTTGGCTCCGAGCCTTTTCTACATTGCCGTGTAGATACCCTCCTTACACAATAATAGTATAAGTAATATGGATATTATATATATATATAATATAAGCGTTAATATTATATTATATATATATAATATATTAATATATAAGTATATTATATTATATAATAATATAGTTATATTAAAGTAATATATATATATACTACATATATATAACTTATAATAACCGTTACAGTCCCTATCCTGCTGCCTAAAAAATAGCCAATATTTGAGTGTGTGATTTTTTTTTTTTTTTATTTTTTACATTTTCTATGTAAAATTTTCATAGGATTCCAAAAAGATTGTATTTCCTTTTCGCATGTAGCTATTGTTTAGTTTTTGATAACGTTTTTTTTTTTTTTTTTTTTTTTTTTTACATTTTCCCGCCTAAATGTTTCGGATTTCATACAATTTTTTCCTTTTATCTCTGTATCTATGTAGTTTGTTGAGATATTGAGTTGTAGTTTAAAACCATTACATTTTTCAGCCCTCTTTTTTTTAACTTCTTATGGAAAATTGAATGGTCATATTAATTATGGAGTTAGTCCCTGAAGTTTTCCTTTTTCAGCATGATGGAGTTATAGTCTAAAATTTTCTAGAGGTCGGAGTTGAAGTGTGAAATTTTCCACAGGGTGGAGTCGGAGTCAGTAATTTTCAAGAGGTCGGAGTCAGTAATTTTCAAGAGGTCAGAGTCAGAAAATTTTGAACTGACTCCAGAAGCCCTGGCAAGGAGATTACACCAAATACCCTTGTTTCCTGTGCTACTGGGACATTAGGGTTACATTGGAACACTGAGTGACAAAGACCTGGCTACCAAAAATCAGTTTGACGCCTGGTGACAAGAACATCAAGAATGAGCCTCTGGCTGATAGGAATAAAATTGTATTTCCGAACCTGCACATAAAACTTGGGTTAATGAAGCAATTCGTCAAAGCTCTTGATGACACTGGGACTGCTCAGCAACTATTTTTCCAAATCTTTCCAAGTCTCAGATGCCAAGAAGAAAAAGCAGGAGTATTTGATGGCCCTCAAATAAGAAAACTCATCAGGAATCTACACTTTGTTACAACAATGACTGGGGCAGAGGCTAGAGCTTGGAATTCATTCTCTGATGTGGTATGGAATTTAATTGGGAACAGGAAAGAGGACACCTACCGAGAGATTGTGGAGGAGCTGCTCTTGAGTTTCCAAGCACTTACATGTTGAATGAGCATCAAAGTTCACTATTTACCATAGTTCACTTGGATGCCTTCAGAGACACTTTGGGGTCACGTGAGCGAAGAGCAAGGTGAACGCTTTCATCAATACATTAAAGTTATGGAGATCGTCAAAGAAGAGATCGTTTATTCAAATGTAACATCACTATTGTCAAATTTACATTTTTCTACATATTTTTCTTAATTTCACATTGTCAATCTAAAAAGTGTAATAAGCAATTCACTAACATTTATTTTGCATTTCATATTATCACAACTTTGTGTTCACGGATTCCATTAAAATGTATCTTTCATTATTATTGTATATCGTATCTTACCTTATTCTTGTCTGCAGGTCTGTTCAGCTCTTTAAAAATTGATCATAAATTTGCTACTTATTTAAAACTGCAATATGTGATATCTTAAAATTATTATTATTATCGATCAACGACATATCTATAAGCCGAACATAAAATTGTGCTAAACTCCAAGTTCGAAAGAAAAATGTTTGTGTTACCACCAGTAGCTAAATTTTATGACTTAATTAATTTATCTATATGGTTTACTAATTTCAACTAAATTATTTTATGTAATTTTAATATATAGTAAGTATCTTCATAACATCGTTATAACTTTATAAAAAATTTTAATTATTTTGAGACCATGGACAGACATACAAAATTCTAACACATAGAAAGTTTTCCTGTTATATTAAATTATACATTGCTAAACATTAATCTTTCTTCAGTTTCTTATGTAATATTTTTCCTACTTCATCGGCAACTTTATATCGCTCTCTCTAGAAAAATACATTATGCAGAAAGAATATGGACGATGATCCTGAACGATCTTCTATCGTTTCTTCCCGGGTGCCTCAAACATTGTCAGATGACACTTTCAATCCGTAATGGCGATTAATTGTCGTCGACGGCTACTATGCGTTAGCGGCGGGTCGTGCCACACCATTCATATAGCATTTGATTTATTATTGTAATATATACTCATTATATATATTCTTATATATATAATTATACTATATTATATATAATCCCTATATAATATATATTTATATAGTTATATTTATATATCTTATCCTAACCTAACCTAATATAATAATATAATCTATTATTATTATTAATATATCTCGTACTATATTACTATATATATATATATATATACTATATTATTATACTATATTAATCCTATTCCTATATATATATATATAATATATAATATATACTTTCATAATATTATTGCCTCCTTCTGCAATATATATATATATAATTAATATATATATATATATATATATTATATATATATATTATAGTATTTATATATTATATATTTATATATATATATATATATAATATATATATATTATATATATAATATAATATATATACATTATATATGAAAAAAACACAGCAAAACTAGACGTGGGAGATTTTGGGGCGGATAGGAGATGTCAGGGGACTCATATTCGACGCGCAGGGTGGATTCGCGGGCGGCAGAGACGTTGAATAAACATGGAGAAGGATAGTGCGACAACTGTCAAGAGATCACGGTGCACTGCAGATTCATATGATTCCGACTGTCGTCGAAGACAGATGCATTAAAAATGGAAGGGAAGAAAATAAAGAGAAGAAACTGAGAAATATTACAAGAAGCACTGAAGATTTGAAAGACCTAAAACTACGCCTAAACCTTCTTGTAGTTTCAGATCAGAAAATGAAGGATCTGTTTTTGGACAGTGGTCCTGGCCAGGATTATTATTGAAATAAAAAATTTAACAAATTAAAAAAGATTTGCATATAAAAACTTTAGCGAAATGAAACATCATATTTACCATTTCGATAAAATAATTTTGATGGTGGGAGCTGCAAAATATTTTCACTCGGTTCTTTTGAAGTATTTATAACTTTGCTTTGAAAAAGTAAATAAAAAAATTCATCAGTAATTCTGGCAGTGGAACGTTTGATAGTTGCTACATACAAGAATAGTTAACATTGTACAAGATCATATGAAGATAGGATATTCAGGCGCAGTCGGACTTGTATGAACGATTTTACTTCCCAAATTCAAGAAGGAATGGATCCAAAACACCAAAAATATAATCAGCTCCGGTAGCATACAGGAATAGGCACTTGGCCCAACTAAGCGAACGACTCACAGTCGTTCGTCACTGGTTCGGATAGCTAGTGAGTGTCGAGCTGTTCTTTTTCTGACTCCGTCTTGCTTCAGGACATAAAAATTGAGAGCACCACCCCTCGTAGATTAGGGCTATGCCCGTGAGCAGTGGTGTTGTATATCTAACTGATAACAAAAAAAAAAAACAAAAAAAAAAACAGGGATAACAAACACTCACACGCCGATAAGGACAAAGAGATACCGGGAAATTGGATCGACGGTTGTCGGCTTTATGTTAACGGCGCACACAACGAGTGCAACGGATCGTCCAACAGAAAAGAGTCAACAGGAAACCCTGACACATTATCGCACGGCGAAGAGACAAAAAGGTAGGCCAAGCGCGCCACGAAACTTCGTGTCTCGATCACGGATTATATACGTGCATGCGTGCATACTGACAGAAGCACAAACACCAACGGCTTGTGACAAATGAAGCAGCACGACGTATCTGCAGATACACCTGAGGCGGACGGTAAACGGGCACCAGTGCAAGTTGACAATACCAGTTGGCGCCGACGCCTTAGCGGATACATTAAAACCGCACGGAGGCCATTGTCACACATAAGGTCCACCGCAACACCACGGCACGTTGTGAAGGGCGCGTACTGGTCATTTTGCCGCGAGATCATCCAATTGGACGCGTCGAGGATTGGGCAAAGGTGCTCTTTACGGACTAGTCGAGAGTGTCTCTGTACGTCTCGGATAGGCGTGCTACAGGTATTTTCCGGCGACCGGACTTGAGAGGTTCGCAGAATGCAATGTGCTGCAGGATGCGACCGCCGTTTTGGAGCCTGGAAGCCGGGAGCGATTCGAATTAATGTGTCTGGAGATGGATCATTCTATTATCGGGGAACACGGAGTTGCACATCCCGATTGAGAGCGGCACTCTTACTAGCCGTCAAAGTACTATCACAGACATTCTCGAATCCATATGTTCGTGCCATATGCCCTACATTCGCCGGTGCGTTGACTCTATATCCTACTATTTATCACTTGACACATATGTCAAGACCACACAGCACTGGAGTCCCCCAACCAAACATGTGTGAAACGACTACCTTACGACGGTTTTCATGAATACGGCGTAATGAATGGCCAGCCATAATAGTACCGAACATTTCAAGCCCAATTGAACATTATAGTGGTGCATATCCTGAACGTCGTAATTCCGGAACAGCTGGAACCCCTCCACAGGACTCATCCCGGACCTGCGCTTGGCACCTGCAATTGACCGTATAGCAGATTCAAATCCACGGTCCAGGACATATTGTCGGCCACTCCATCTCGAGAGCATAGCCAGGGACGGTCTGTCAAGAGCAAAATCATCCGTGCCTAGGATGGGGCGTCATCATGTATTGAGACAGACATAACACCCCCCGTGGCCGTCGCCGTACGTGCTGAGTATTCGTACGTACCAAACATTTTGTGTGTTTGCAGCGCCTGCGAACCTCCGAACCCTCTGCAGAGACCCCTTTTGCTGTTGCACTCACATTGGCCCCTTCACACTCTTATCAAACACTACGATTCTCGGGAAGGTAATCCACCATGTTACTTGTTACTTAGTACCAACTAAAGTGTCTTTGCGTTCACTTACTAACCTTTTCTACCATTTCTTCGCTCACGTACCACCTTGTGGCTGCGTTAAACTTTTGAGGGTATAAATTCTTATACCATATATATTATTAATAAAGTATTATATAATATATAAATGGACATATCCTATAATTAACCTTTTTTCTTATATATATACTATATTATATATATATAATATATATAAATAATATAGTATATATATATATATATAATTATATTAATATATATATTAATAATATATTATATTATATATATATATAATAATATATAATTATATTATAATTACTATATAATATATATATTATATTATATATATATATATAGTTATATATAGTATATTATAATATATTAGTATATAGTATAAATATATATAAATATAGTATATATATATATATATAATTATATATATATATATATATATATATATATATATAATATATATTATTTTAAGTAATTTTTCTAGTTCGGCAAAAAACCGAAAAGTATTCGGCCGAATACCGAATATTCGACCGAATAATCACTTCGTTATTCGGCCGAATAGTTATTTCAAAGTTCGGTCATCCATTTTAGGGAAAAAAACAAAAAATTTTACCAAAGTAATAAAACAAAAAAGTAAAATACTATTCTTACCTATGCAAAAAACCATCAACAATTTAAAAGAATTAAACTGAAAATTGAAAGGTTCGTACGTTAAAATGATATTAAACTTAAACTTCATTTGAATAAGCTCTAAGGTTAAAATGGCAGAAAAAAAAAAACATTAGCAACGAGTGTCAGAGGATAACCTATTTCTTGTGGTTTCATTAATATTCTCCTCTGCTACTAAATACTTTCAACTTTCGACCTGAAAGGTATTTTATTGCTTAGTTTTTTCAAACTCTAAAACTATTTCCAGTGTCTTTTCCACCAATTGAAGGAAATATCATTGTCTTTACTGGTCAGCATAGGCAAACTTATATACATGGTTATTTCTTGATGGTAATTCTTATCGTAGCCTTATTGCTTTAGTACATAATCACATCGTCAAAAGAATGGGACTTTTCTTTTTAACTCTTGCACTTTCTTTTCTGTATGATGATTTTCATGCCGCAATTTCTTTATAAAACAGTCCATTAAAGAAGTTGAAAATGGGACCTTTAGCTTCACTTTCTCCACTACGTGAATCATCGTCAACAGAAGAATCAGGAGCTAAATTTTCATGAATTTCTTTCCATGCCTTAACGACCATATTTTTAACTGATTCATCTGATTCATGTTGGAAAAAATTTAGGCTTGGAATCACGGATCTTGAGAAAGAAGCTACACCACAAAGATTTATCACATTAGAAGACTTAGGTCATTTTTTCTACTGATTTTCTTACATTCTTCAACAAGTGTAATTATCCACTGAAGCTTTTGCTTATTAATAGCCTTAATTTTTAAAAATAGTCATTATTGCTAAATTAAGGGGATCACGTTTGGGCATTGTTAAAATGGAAGGGATCACTTTTTAGTGATATTGTCAAATGGCTCAAGTAAATGAATAATTTTGCACTTCAAAAGTCAGGTCCACATTTTCTGACTGATTCAGCAGCCCGTTATATGGCTAGGGAAAAACTTTTTTGTTCAAACCAATCTTTTAAGCATAGATAGTGCTGTCCAGCGATGTAGAAACGTTTCATTGAATTAACTTATTTGCTGCTTGATATTCAGCTGCATCTGAAAGTATTAAGCTTTGCAGCTTGCCGATTGCTGACATGGTGGAAAGATGAGAGGATATGCTTCTGCCAGTAAATAAAATATCTTTAACAGACTTCTGACATAATATTGAATCGTGAATGCATAGTTGCAACATGTGAAATAAAACATGAAATTGATAGCAAGCCACTCTCCCTTATACCAGCTACCATGTTTGGTAAATTATCCCGTATCACTAAATGAATTCTATTTTTGGAATATTAGAAAAATGTCTAATGGCGCTTATAGGATCTTGACAAATGACAAGATTTTCGCCATATTGGCTACAAAGTTTTAATAATCATTTTTTTGGGGGGGAAAATAAATTCAAAGATTTGGACCTTTAAATTGAAATACCTTTCCCTTATGTTGAGTAATTGATTGTTTATAAAGCCTCAATATTTCCGGCCAGAATAAGTATGGCAAAAAGCGAAATTACAGAATAATTCGGTGTTTTGGCCGAATAGGCCGAATACTTACCGAATATTCGGCACATTCCCTAAGTTATATAGTTATATATATACCGTAATATATATATATATTATTATATATATATATATATATAATATTATATATATATATTATATACTTATATTATATATTATATAATATTATATATATATATAATATATATATATATATATATATATATAATATATATATATATTATATACTATACTATACTATATTATGATATATATATATAATATAATATATATATATATATATATATATAGTATATATATATAATATATATATATATATATATATATATATTATATAATATATATATATATATATATATATAGAGTATATATAATATATATATATATATATATATATATTTTAACCATCATATATATATATATATATATATATATATATATATATATATTATATTAATATATATATATATATATATATATTATATATATATATATATATATATATATATATATATATATTTAGTCCAACTGTTAAAGATATAGCTTAAATATGCAGTCACAGGGTAAGAGAAAGAAAGAAAGTCATACATAGCATGCAATGTGCTGGAACAATCACATTATTATACTGTTTTATTATTATATCTATCATAATAACTATATAATAAAAATTATATTACTGTGACATTAATGAGTGAATTTGCTTAATTGAAATTAAGCATATTCAATATAAGAAAAATACTTTGATGAAACATAGGTTTGAAAAACATTAAGTATTCAAAAAAAAAATTGACAAATGAGCCAAAAATGTAAAAGGTTTGTCAACTTTCAATTCAAGAATCAAAAATAATGTATTTTCTTGCAAGTTTTCCTTGTACTGTAGATGATAAAGCCAAAAATAGCTCTACTTGCTAATATACATAATATTTTCCTTGTCTCTTTTATATAACCCTATTCTTTTACTACAAAATTGAACAAATTTTCTTCAGCGAAATTACGATGACTTTAAAAGGATATAATAGTCTACAGGCTTTCTACTAGAACATTCGCTTTTACCAGAGAAAGTGGTTGGAAATTTTTAAAAACATTCACATCCATAAATCATTAAAATAACTTTCTTTTTTAAAGATTTTTAAAGAAAAAAATTTCTTTTAAACATTTTTATTTCCATTAGCATTTTTTAAGTTCGTTTTTGAAACTGAATTTATTTTGCAGATGTTACCTAAAAAACAAAAATCTATATGTACTTCACATTTTTATAAAAAAATATTTATGGTTCATGCATATGCTTTAATTTAAAAACATACAGTAACCATCTAAATATATTATTTTAGAAAAAATTTACAATCATAGATTTGTGTTAACTAAAATCAGCAAACTATATTTAATTTTACCAGCATCATTTCTCTGGTTAGATCTCCAGCAGATAAAAGTAATATTAAACTGAACATTTCTCAATTAGAAAACAAACCATTAAAAATATTAAAATGTATCAGGATAAAACTTCCTTTCCAGTTTCTATTCTTCATATCACTTTTTTTTTTTTTTTTTTTTTTTTTTTGACACATTTAGTGATAAAGATCCACGTTTTCTGTCCATTACATTCAGAAAACTTGCATTTTTATTCTCCAAATATGTGATGAAAAAAAAACAATGATATGAAGAATAGAAACTATAAAAGAAAGAAGAAATCAAAATTAACAAAGCATTCACCCTAATATAAATGAATTTGCTTAAGATTCAAATCTAAATCTTAACTATTAACTATTCAAGATGGCACTCGATTAACATCTAGATTTCTTTCTTCAACAAAAATATTTTTCCAAATATGTCAAACAACTAAAAAGTTTGATCAAACATAGGAAATGAGTAGAACAATCTTATTTAACATCTCATAGATATATAAAAAGAGTTAGGCTGCTTAGTTAAAATTGTCTATTGATTCGATTTTAATTGTAAAATGTCACAATGAAAAATACCTATTCAATTTATTTATCTAGGAATTTCAAAGTTCATTAAAAATATCTTATCAATTCTATTGCTTTTGTCTTCAAGTTATGAAGCTATAAAAATTCTACTCATTTTAAAACTCTACCACAAGTCTGAAATTAATTTTTGTAGAGATTTTAGCAGAAGATTCTGAAGAAAGTACACTTCACATAATACCCTTTTTGACCCAAACATGGACACTTTTATCGATTTCACAGGGTATATAAAAGAGGATCAAGCACTGGCACTGGAATCAGAAGTGGAGTGAAGCTTATCTCAATTAATAGGCAAAAATCAAGTTCAAATCTATCTGGATGAAATAAGGGAATTTTTTTAAATTATATATATATATATATATATATATATATATATATATATATATATATATATATATATATATATATATATATATTATATATATATTAAGCCTATATATATATATATATATATATATATATATATATATATATATATAATATATATTATATATTATATATATATATATATATTATATAATAATATTATTATTATAATATATATTTGTAACAGGCTCGCTCGCTGCTACGGGTGTTACCGCTTTATTTTTCAGATTGTGTGCTCATCTCAAGTGGCGATGGTCGCAGTGGTATGGATGTTAGCGAAAGACATATCAGAACTGTGTTCTTCTACAACATTATAATCAATCAAGTATTTGGCTATATAAGTAAAGGACTAAGTGTCTATGTGTATTCTATACATTAGAATATACATGACAACATTTTAATTCCTAGATATTTATGAATTATGGTTCCATTTCAGGATAGGCTATTTTTGATTGATAGATTTTTCATCTATCGCATATACCCGTATTATTCTTTACGGTAGTGGTCATTATAACTGGCCACTTGTTATTATATTGCTTGCCAATTTGACTTGAAGGTTCATCGCCATAGGGTATGTGGAACCTTCCATTATATTATTATTCTTTTGTAATATCGTTATTTATAATATCTTTATTTAATATTTTGCATCCGATCTTGATAACTACGTTTTTCGAAGGGAACGAGTTTGGGATCATTAAGTATGGAATCGAATTTCGTGCCTATCTAAGAAAGACTACTGATCATTTCTGGGCCGTATTGCAAATTGGTTGCTCGTGCTCCAGCCGCATGACTGCGGCAGTTGACATAATCCGGTTTTCCTCTGGTGTTGACGGATTCCTATAATACGCCATCATGTTTACAACTATGAAGCTCAGTTCTATTGCGTGGCTCACTGTGCCACTGTTGACCAGGCAGCTGTATCATATAGTCTTCTGTGTACAAATATTCTAACGGTCGATGAAGATCATTAAATTAAAGTTATATCATTATTAACAGTCGTAGTCTCATTTATAATATAAAATTTAGAGAATTGAAATACAAAGTATTCTTGCTGGTGCGTCGTAACTAACACACTAAAAATTATAGTCCGCGATATTCGAATTGCTTATCACAGATTTTGTTATTCTATATACATATATTCTATATATGTGTATAGTAGTATTGGCAAATGCTCATACTAAGCATTTGTAGTACTATACTATAAATTACTTAATTTTGATATTATACATAATTAAGAAATTTCCATCAGCTCTTTAAATATTATATATACATATATTCTATATATGTATATGTCAGTATAGGCAAATGCTCATACTAAGCATTTGTATTACTGCACTCTAAATTACCTTACTGTGATATTCCGTTAATTGATATCGTTT
>JABUQX010036008.1:0-2500 GCA_015478945.1 Trachelipus rathkii | reverse complement strand
ATTGATGACATGTTTTCTGGAAGTCATTCTGGTCGGAATGGCCTGAAGTTGCTTCGTCGAATTCCGCTGAATGGTCATGACATCATCAAATCGTTTTCCTTTTAGAGTCCGCTTGAGTTGATGAAATAGGAAAAAGTCACATGGTGCCATATCGGGCGAGTATGGAGGGTGTGGCACATGCATTGTACCATGTTTTGCCAAATACTGTTGCACAATATTCGCAGTGTGTGTGCGGGTGTGTCATCATGATAAAGCATCCAGGCACCTGAGGCCCATAACCTTGGACGTTTTTTTTAATAGCTTCTCGCAATTTCCTCAAAACATCCAGATAGAACTCCTTAGCAACGGTTTGCCCTGGTGGTACATACTCATGATGCACAATACCTTCGATATCAAAAAATACCAAAAGCAACACTTTGATGCTGCTACGAACCTGTCGTGCCTCCTTTGTTGTGGGGGATGTTGGTGTTTTCCACTGGGACGATTGTTGTTTTGTTTCGGGGTCGTACCAGTACACCCACGACTCATCACCTGTTATAATGTTCCTCATAAAGTCAGTATCATTGGTGGATCGCTGGAAAAGATCTGACACAAGCATCACGCGTTGATCCTTATGATCCTCCATTAGCAGGCGAGGTACGAACTTCGCTGCCACGCATCTCATCTTCAAATCACAGGTCAAGATGGTATCACATGAGCCAATAGAAATGCCACACTCCTCTGCAACTTCACGAACAATCATCCGTCTATCGCCTCGTATTATTGCACGAACCCTAGCCACCAGGTCATCATTGCGTGACGTTGCCGGGCGTTCCGAGCGCGCATCACTTTCACAAGAAACCCGTCTGGCTATAAACCGTTTGAACCATTCAAATACCTGTGACTAGGGTTGGGAAAGGAAAAAAACAAGCTCGTTTTTTTCATGAAAAAAACACAGCCTGAAAAAAACAAGTAAAAATTTGTTTTTTTCATTTTTTTCAATTAAGTTGTGGAATTTACACGTTTGAACAATTTTATTATAAGTTTTAGCAAATATGCTCTAATTTGGACATTTTGGGTTCCAATTTCCTACAAGGTGGAAGCCCCTGAGTTTGTGTTCAAAATTTTTATGGGTTTTCCATATTTTTATTTTATATTCTGAATTTTGATATTCATAATATTTTGTTTGTGATTCATTAATGTTTTCTTACTCTGTTTCAGCTTTCAGTAACATTTTTATCATAATTATTTAATCAGAATTTAGAAATGTCACGTGCAAAAAGTCGTGTGACTGTACTTTAAGGAAATAAAGGTAGCAAAGGCCCTCGCATGAAATGTAACTTTTGTTGTGTAGACGTTGCAAAACTAGTATTTATTGCTCCTAATCTAGAACTAGGAAATTCTGAAAGTTAGCCAACTGAGAGAGATGATTATGCTAAGGCAGCTAAGCTTAAGAGTCCTGTTACTGCCCCTGCTCCTTCACCACTGTCATTCTCACACGATACTTCATACGACTCTGAGATATCAGACTTATCAGTCATATCAAAATTAAATGTGGCTGATCACGCTGATGAGCCCAGTGGATAATGAGCTTGACAGCAGTCACAGCACAGGATACTGTCGGCGTGGTGACTTGGGTGTGGGGAGGGGGTTACAACGTGGATTAGTGAATCAAAAGTTGATATTCCAAAGCCAAATATTTAATTTATTCATTCACTCATCCTCTTTCATTTACAATCTTGGTATAATTTTAATTTCAATATTTTTATTATTTCATTTGCATCCCTTAAGTCACTTTTTGAGTTTTGTCATTCAGATCATTCTATATAAATATAATACATTAATGTTTAAAAGTAAATTATAATATGATTATATGATACAAATGTAAAATACATAGTAAAATTAGTAAGTAGAAGCCTACAAATAGCAGTCTGCAGGCTACAACCTGCTGTAAATTGTAACAAAAACAACTGATAAAATATAAGAGAAAGGTAGTTCTGCTATTTTATAAATCAAAATGGAATATTTGTTTAATTTCAGGTATCCTCATATTTTAAAAATGAAAATACTCAAGTGAAATATCATATTAGCCTCTTTATATTTTTAAAAATACATTTATTAAAAACGAAAAACTAAAAATGAAATGATTTGAAAAAAACGTTTTTTTTCCCAACCCTAACTGTGACCGACCTATAGCTTCATCTCCGTAAGCCGTTTTCAATAATGCAAACAGTTGAGTCGACCATGTCTCTCACTTAAAGTTTGAGTTCAGATTCATCTGAAGAATTTTTATTATAAAATTCTTTATCAAATCTTGACAATAAATATCTGCGCAACATCCGCAGGGCAAAGTGCAGATGCAAATCTTACTTGCATCACTAATATATATATATATATATATATATATATATATATATCTCTATATATATATATTGAAGTTACCAATGAAAACGCGAAAGTGTTTCACGATAAATGTGAAACGATAAACACCTGTAAATTATAATTGAACGAAGTACACTTG
>JABUQX010036007.1:20000-22985 GCA_015478945.1 Trachelipus rathkii | reverse complement strand
AAATAAGATAAATAATTAAATATTTAAGAACGCTTGCAAATAAATCAGTGAATTGACAAGTTGAAGCGAACAATATGAAGCAAATTAAGAAGCGGTTGTTAGTAGGCAAAAGAAGTGTGTGGATTTCTAAAGTAGGAAGTAAGCATGTTAACAGCGAATGGTGGAATGAGGTGATGAAGCGTTAAAAATAAAAAAGAAGCGTGAGTTGAATTACTAGAAGCCAGTGATGAGGCTTTCCAAAAAATATGTTTTGGAATTATATAAGGAGGAAAAAAGGAATATACATAGGAGGGATACGAAGGAGGAGGAAAGAAAAAAAGAGGAAAAAAGAGGTAAATGAACCAGTTTGGAAGGAGGGTGAATGGAGACTTACAAGGAAATAGGAAGTCTTCGGAGGAAAAGCGCAAGCTTATGAATTGAGAAATAAGGGAATCATGCTTATAGAATAATGAATAGGATAGTGAGATAACTTATGAAATGGATGTGAGGAGAGTGTGGAGGGAACACTTCGAAAAATCGCATACATTGGCTAGTGATGAAGAAGTGATTGTGAATGTGTGTGGGGTTGATGCTGAAAGTAGGAATAAGTATTTTGGGGATGAAGGTCATAGTAAGGAGAAGTAATTGGTAGAGTGAGAAAGTTGAAGAATTGCAAATCTGCAGGTATAGATGAAATTACTAGTGAATCGATAAAGAACGGAGGCGAGATGGTGATTGAGTGGATTTGGAAGTTGTATAACAAAGCTTTTATGGAGGGTATAGTTCCGAGGGATTGAAGGAGAGCAGTAATAGTTACCTTATATAAGGGTAAGGGGAATTAAGGGGTAACTAATAGAAATATAGAGAATAGTTTATGATTGTGTAGGAAGATAGATGCTGGTATTTTTTGGTCGAAAGAGCGCGTCGAGTGACTGAGGGAATAATTGGTGAAGAACAAGGTGCATTTAGAAGTAGTAGAGGATGTGTGGACCAAATTTTTACATTGAAACAAATGATTGAGAAAATGAGAGAGAAGAATAAATTAAATTTAGGTTTATGGATTTACAACAAGCGTATGATAGGATTAATAGAAGCTCTATGCAGGTTTTAGTAATATATGGTGTTGTGGTAGGCTTCTGAATTTGGAAATTAAAAGAATGTCTGACGAGAGTGAAGAGTGTGTTAAGAATAAATGGAGTTAAAAGTAATATTTAAGATTAATATCGGAGTGAGGCATTGATGTGTTGTGTCTCCTTGGTTATTTAATTTGGGTTATGAAAGAATTAGAGGTAGGGGTGAGGGATAGATTTAGAATGATGGAGAATGGAAGAAAGTTGAGGGGCCCTTATGCTTATTATATGCGGATTGATTTGGTTTTTGGTGGCGGAATCTGAAGAGAGTTTGAGAGGGATTGGTAGAGTGGTTTGACAGAGTGTGTAAAAGGAGGGGTTTGACAGAGTGTGTAAAAGGAGGCGGTTGAAAGTAAATGTAGATAAGAGTAAGGTTATTATTGTGAGTGAGGGCGCTCGGTTTGAATTGTTAGATGGTGAGCAACTGAGACAGAGAATTAAATATTATATATTTTGGATGAAAAGAGAACGGATGATGCAAGTGGCAGGAAGATGTGAATATAGGAAGGTGGTTGTGCAATTAAACCTTGGTGGATGTAAAGGACTATGTCTTGAGGAGCTAGGGTTTTGCATGTTTATGTTATTACCTGAGTAATGTATAGTAGTTAACTATGGTCTGGAATAAGAGGTATAAATCTAAGTACAATGTGTTCAGATGGACAATCTTAAGGGGCGTTTTAGGTGTGAGAAGAAATTGATAAAATGAGGAATGAACGCATTAGGGAGTTGTGCGGTGCGAAGAAGGGCGTAAATGAGAGAATAAACGAGAGAACATCTAGAAAGTTTGGTCATATGGAAAGGATGGATGATAGTCGGTTGGTTAAGCGGATTTATACTGGTGATTGTGTTGAGAATCGACCGGTTGGGATATTGAAGAAAGAGTGTATTGAGTCAGTAAAAGAATACCTGAAGAAGAGGAATGTGAGTTTGGCAGAGGAGAGAAGAAAGGTGCATAATATGAGTGAATGGCTGTGTTTTGTGAGTGGGGTATGGTTGTCGGAATTGCCCAGGGGATGAACCCTACATTGACGAGATCCCCCGTGTGGGTACATCGCATTCTCTTGAAACCTCTAGGGTGGATTTTTCTGACTGTGACGAGTTCTCACTTTAGGATATAAGGGGGACGGTAAAGGGGGGCTTTCTTTTCAACATGCGTCATGTTACTCTACAACTTTTCTGTTTCCGGTGTATGCCACACACCTTACCCCCAATCTGGTGATAGGATCCATTATCATCACCTCAATTCACTTAAGTAAATAAATTAATAAATAGCACGAGTAATCACAAATAAAATAATAATAATAATAATAATATAATTAATAATAATAATAATGATAATAATAATAAATAAAATAAGTAATAATAATAATAATAATAATAATAATGATAATTAATAATAATTATAATAATAATAATATAATAATAATAATAATAATAATAAAATATTAAATAATAATAATAATAATAATAAAAATAATAATAATAATAAATTGAAAAAACAATAATAATAACAATAGCAATAACAAAAATAATAATTAATGAATAATAATAAAAATAATAATAATAATAAATTGAAAAAACAATAATAATAACAATAGCAATAACAATAAAAATAATTATAGAAACAATAATAAATAATGAGTAATAATAAAAAAAGTAATAATAATAATAATAATAATAATAATAATAATAATAATAATAATAATAATAATAATAATAATAATAATAATAATAATAATAATAATAATAATAATAATAATAATAATAATAATAATAATATTAACTCTCTAGACAGAAGAATTTTGGAGAGCCTTTTCATCCTCAATCTGAAACCAGAACTCAATTGTGATCGATCATCAATTCCACTCTTACACAC
>JABUQX010036007.1:2500-17500 GCA_015478945.1 Trachelipus rathkii | reverse complement strand
TGCTGTTACTAAAAGGTGAGTAGCTAGCGGTCGTTGTATGCATTATTCCTAACAGTTTACACACACTTTCAAATAAATGTGATGTAAAATTTCCTCCTTTGTCTGTGATGAGGTTGCTGGGGACTCCACACATCGGAATTAGCTGATTAATTAATGTTTTAACAATTGTCTCTTTGGTGATATCCTTCAAGGGAAATGCCCACACATAATGGGAGTACCTATCAATGAGGGTTAATAAGTACTTATACCCTCTACAGACAGGTAATTTCAATATGTCACAGTTTAAATCTTGGAACTTGTAGGAAACTTCTTTGTACTTTCCGTAAATAGGGTTTATGCTGCGTCCTGTTTTTCCTATTTGACATTGAGGACAACTTCTTACAAGTGCCTTCACTCTCTTATGCATGTTACGAAATACAAAGTCGGTTTTTATAGCGGTGAGACAGCGCGAGATCCCCAGGTGTCCTTGAAGTGCATCATCCGTATAATGATATCTATATGTTGATCTGGAGAGATGGACTCTGGCATAATTTAACAGAGGTATCCACGAAAAGAGAGATTTCATTTTTCTTGAACCAGAAGGGTTGTTTCTTTATGACTAATGAACTTTTTTCTTTATTTTTAAGTAATGAATTTATGTATTCATCTTCTAACTGGTCTTTACTAATTTCAGCGTAATTAACTTCTTTCCTGAAGCGTTTTATTAATTCAATATGGGCTTCATTATAGCGCTGAATTAAGTTTATTCGAGTGTTCTCAGTAAGAATATCATTTATTTCATCTAACTTTTTAGTTGGCGATTTTTCACTTATTTTGAGTAATTCTTTTTCTTCCATTTCTCTTCTTTCTTTCACCCTTTTGGGCTTAAATTTCCTTTCTTCTCATGAGAAATATTCCCGGAATTTCTTTTGTTGACAATTTGGTTATTTAAAGGGTCTACCTTTTTATCCTTTATTGGAATGCCGACCGCAGCACGGGTGTGGTTTCGTTTTATTACCCTATGATAATGTGCTTTGAGTTTTGGAGAAAGTTCTTCATATTTATACGCGGTTGTAAAATTCGAACAGGACTCCACGTTGAGTGTGGGAACTTCGCTCTTATTGGCCAGTTTGCCGAAATGAGGACCAATCACAGCGTTCGTAGGAGAGGGTGTGATTTTTGATGTTTTTACTCCGTCAGTAGTTCCATTTTCTTCGTCATTTTGATCAACATTATGATATCATTTATTAACAAATATTCCTCTAGCGGATTTTTCTTTTTGTTATTAATTTGAAAGAAACTTTGTAACTAGTTAATAAATTTAGACTTCTGATTTCACGAATATTAAAATTTTTGTCGTCTTTGCTCTTTTATATTTGTTTATGAGCTCTCTGCAGTTGGTTAACCTATATTAATATTTTTATTGTGAGGAGATATCCGTACTTCTTGAAGACTTTCGTTAAGCAGACTAACAGTCGATTGCTCCGTCATAAATTCTTTCTGTAGGCGAGAGGAAGTTGAACTATAAAAGGCATTGGATGGTATCGTCTGCCTCAGTGTATCGGGATAAAATAACAGCAGCTTGCAGATACATTTGTGGTATGTATGATAATTGTTGTAAGTGGAAAGGTGCCCGGATAGCCTGAGTACAGAGGCATTTTCAACAGCATTTTTAATATTTTCGAAGGCTTTATCTGCCAGTGAGTTCCAGCTAATGCGACGATTTCCGTAGGGCTTGCCTTTTAGGAACATTATTTAGGGCGCTGTTAGTTCAGAAACAAACGGGACGCTGCTGCCCGGTTAAAGCTTACTCGGCCCAGGAAAGATCTTAATTCTTTGATGGTCCTGGGCTTTGGGGTAAAATATCCCCAATTTTCTCGTGATTAGGTCTGATACCGTTTTCATTTACAGTATATCCCAAGTAATCAATCTAATATATAATATAACCACTTGGCATTTGCGGATTTAAACTGATATGTAGCATAACTTAACCTATCAGGCACCTTCTCCATGAGATTGTGCTCATCCTCGGTCTCTGTGTGAAGTCAAAATGTCATCCATATTGCCTGAGTATCGGTATAGCCTTGTAGGACTGTATTCAATGTTAACGCTTGAAAGAATTAAAGGGGGGAAGAGACAAAACCCATCGAAAGGCTCCTGTAGGTGATAAGAACCGACGTTTGAAAGTGATGCTAACGTACTTTTGTGAGTCTGGGCAATGAGCACGAGTAGAATGCCTGCGTTACGTCAAGTTTGGTGAAAAGACGGCTCCCCTGCAGGTTGGAGATGGCGTCCTGAAGGTGCGGGAGTCCATAGATTCCTATTTCAGCTCTTTTGTTCAACTCTCTAAAATCGGAGTATTCTGACTCGATTTTCGCTTTTTTCCAAAACACTCATTGGGAAAGCCCCCAAGGGAATTGCTCGGCGCAGGACTCTGTGCTACGAGTTGTCAAGTTCTGCTTTTTTGACGCATGAGTTTATGCGGGGACCTCCTTGCCTAAGGGAGATGGAAGTCGCTTTTATGTCTATTGTAAGGGTAAGTGTTGGCTAGTTCTATTAATACTCTCTCTGGAATATAGGCGGCTTCGGTCAGTATGTTATTGGCCGTCCTCCGCTTATTAATGCTGTGCTCATTCTTTATTTTTATTTTTATATTTTTCAAAGATTTCATCCCACTTCTTTTCTTGTTTTCAATTTTATGTAGTGGCTTTTCCGGAGATAGGGGTTAACAAATAAAACTCTGGATTTTCGATAATAACTCATTTAAATTTAAAGAAACTTATGAGGTACAGCAACAAGGGAGGAGGAGAGAGAGAGAGATAGAGAGAGAGAGAGAAGAGAGAGAGAGACTAGAGAGAGAGAGATAGAGAGGAAGAGAGAGAAGAGAGAGAGAGAGAGAATTGAAGGGAAGAAATCAGAGCATCATTAATATTAAAATTCACATTTCTACTCAATTTTAAGGTATTATTGTAACTTGATGCTAACAATAAATCTTCTTAAAATTAAGCCCATCTCAAAATTTCTTTAAAAATGTTAATCCTAAAATATTGGTACTTACATTAGCTACATAGAAAGTATCCCGATAAGTACGTCCCAATCCCAGATCGATTTCAATATCTTTAATACCATAGACTGCAATTTTTGAGTTGTTAGCTGCAAATAAGTATCCTATTGGCGCTTTTTGATGTCATTAGCATTGCAAGATAAGAGGTTGCTTACAGAACCACAGTCTACCAAATAATCGATCTTATTTAGTGTGTCATAGACTATATACAAGGTCAAATTGTCAATCTTGCAAACCCTTTTGTCTTCCTCAACAGCGGCTGTAACTATCTTACTGCTTAAGCAGCGCTCGTCATCAGCACTCAAATCAGTTGGGTCTGACAGGTATTTGCTTCATTGCTTCCATTTTCACTTGCATTGTCTATAACACCCTCCCCCCATTTAATAAATTTGATTTAAAAAAGACCATATCCCACATGCAAGGGATTGACAGTAGTAATAAAATGATTATTTTGTACATTACCAAAATCGTTTGAAACATTTGTTTCGAGACCTTCTTTGACATCAGTATTATTTAATATAATATTTTTATTTATTGATATATTTTTGTTTTGTGGACTACTACTACTTTTCATATTTAAATTTTTAGGTGTTCTTTAAACTAGAAGGATCATGCATTCCTTGTACACTTTGATTGTGAATTGAATAGGATTCATTGATAAAGTTTTATATTATTTGTTCATTTTTTTCTATTTTTATAGTTACTTATTCAATGGAATTTATATTTTCCATTGGGGTAGTGCTTGGTATAGTGCGTATCTACATTTTGATCAGTTCAGGATCAATATTGTTACATATTGTTTTTGAATAATAAATATATATATCATTGTTATATTATTATTATTATTATTATTTATTATTATATTATATATATCATTATTATTATTATATTATTATTATTATTACTCACACTACGTAGTGATAGTCAGTAGTAAGTATAGTAGTAGTAGTAGTAAGAATTTTTCCACTATTATTTTTAAGTTATAGAGTTATTATGATTGATATAATCTTTATTTAATTCACCAGCACTTTTATTTTGTAAGTTTATTTCATTATTCACATCACTGTTTGTAATAGGGTCATTTATCACTTGGATGGTATTATTAAATCTCACTTTTCTATTGTGAGTATGTTTTTCACGGCTGCTATTTGATGGTAAATTTTGCAGCCTCGTTAGCAGTTTTCCGACGATGATGGGACATTTTGTGCGACATTTCTCTGGTTATTACTATAGATTAATGGGTACATAGGACACTCATTACTCTCACATTTATAAGCTTTGAAGAGATAGCGAGAATGATAGAAGCATAATTGATTTACAGCGTTATTAAATGCTTTGCTGTACCCATTTGTATCTGATCCTGAGTAGCGTGACCTACTTTTGTCGCGTGTCCTATTTCCTCTCTCAGCTGTGTCTGCTTGGCTTTTAACGAACAGCTGAAAGGCGTGGGCGAGCTCGTTCACAATCTTTGTGAGGTCGGCCATCTGGCGGGCAATCTGACCTTCACCGCTGCTCTCAGTTTCAGGTTTGCGCTCTTGGTTGCGCGCGCTGAGAAGTGGGTAGGCGGAGTCTGTTTCTCTTGTGTCTGTTCTATTACGTACAGAGTTTACAGAGCTCCAAGTCTGTTCTTCGTTTGGTTGTTGATAATTTCTTCCTTTTCGAACAAAGTTCTTGTAAAGATCGTCTGCGACCTTGACCATTCTTACAAGGTCATTTTCTTCAGCTAAAGAATACACTGACATCTGGATATTTTGGGGCATCTGCTCCAAGAAGAGGTCTATCGCGAATTTGGGGTTGTGTTCTACTAACACATCGAAGCTTTTGTTCCCCAATACCCCTTTTACACGATGGAGATATTCACTGGGCAATTCATCCTGTCTCATGCCTTGTTTGAAAACATCGCGGATTCGATTCCTCAAGGCGGGAAGGTAAACTTCTTCTATGTTTTGTAATAGCTGACGATAAGCGTCATTTTGAAGAGGGAATGTGATTTTGGAGACCAAATTTGTGGGCAAAATTGGAGCCAACAAACGAACACGTTCGTGGGTATCTTCTATGTGATTTAGTTTGAAGATGGTTGTTTAGCACTTAACCAATTTATAACATCATAGGGGTCAAAGGTTGGTAACTGACTGGATGTAGTGAGCTGCTACGTTCTTTAAGGTTGAAGTCGGTATTCATGACGCCGGCGTCTTTCCTTTTTTCGGCGTGAAGTTGTGCGTTGTTTCCAACTCGTTTCTTGAGGAGAGCCCAGTTGGTCCCCCTTCATCATCGTGAGGGAGAATCGTTGGGGAGAGGGAGTTTTGTCCTTCCCTCTTTTTGTGGACTTCTTAGTCTGAGTCCTAAGAGTCAGCTTCTTGGTAGATACCATTTTCTATGGGTTTTGTTGCTGACTGCTTTGAGTCACTTGTTAAGCTGTTGTTTTGAGTCAAATGTAGGCGTTGGTTTTAGCCTAATTTCGAGAGCTGAAATTTGATTTTCGCTTTTTCGAAGTAATAACGACTTTCTTTTCTTATTTTTTAAATGAGATTAATAAGAAGCTTTTCTTCACGTTATTATTTTTCAAATAATTTATTTACTTTAATCCAACTATCATATTTAAGCACTGAACTGACGAGGAGAAAGTAACGGAATTTTTTTTTTTTTTTTTTTTTTTTTTATCAATTATTAATGTATCTGAGCTCCAATTAGGGGTTTAGCCACCTGTCTCGCTCCTGGGGTACCAAAATGATTTCTAGCCGAAATCACTTCGACAATCATAGAATGGGGATTGATTAAGAGTTACTTCCTCGTAGTTGCTTTATTGTGACTAGTGAGATGACAAGACAAATATGTTGTTCATTAAAAATTGGAGAAGTAATTGATGGGCATATATCAGCGTTAGCACTATAATAAATTACACAGACTAACTAATAAGTACAGCACTTTAATTTCCTATCCTGATTGACCTTCCGCTTTGGTTAAATTCCGACAACTTTCGAGGGCATTTCACGCTATGAGGTTCTTCTACCGACTGTCGAAGTGTGTTTGATGGCCGTCCTTTCTGGACCCAGGGCACCAATCACAGCAATCGTTGTTTGGCCCACTTTTCCTTGGGAAGAAAGAGGCCGCCAAAACACTCTGACCTTCCTCAAATAATATACATTTATAAGTATGATGCAGGACCACATTTATTCAAATATATGAGACAACTTGGCAATAGTCTCCTTCCGCAGACATATCAGTCTCAATATCCACTACGACATTCCTGCTGCTGATTGGTTTCTACCACGAGGAGCTCAGAATCCTACTCTCTACTTCCTCCTATATATATATATATTATATATATAATATATATACTATAATAATATTATACGTGCTACGCACGTCAGACCTCAGTAATCGAGACTATATATGGACTATCCTTCTCTCTCTACTACTTAATATAATACTCGCGCGCCTCCGCGTCGTCACTCCGGCGTATATAATTATACTATATATATACGTACGTAGTATCTAATGAAACTGCATAACCTATTATGTCAATAATTATTATCCAATTAATATACCGCTATTATCCAGTACATTACAACTACTCGGAGATCACGACACAGTACTTCCACAGGTGATTCATCGTTTACACAATATCTATACCTAGCTCTTCACCATGCGTATATATACAGTAATATCGTATCTTATGACGTATTATTAATGAATATCGTATATGTGACCGAGCAGCGTATCTTACTTCAGCATCTATTATCGTCGAACATAATCGTTCACTGCACGACCCGGCCACCTGTATATACTTGATTCGATGCATCCTAGCGTTATTAACGAGCTAACTATCTAATCAATGTATTCATTGTTTAGAGTGAGTGAGTGCGCACCAGAGAATGAGTGTCCGAAACTCTGATACGACCTAATGGAATCAGAGAAAATATACATCACCTAAAAGACCTCACCTTGCCCTTCCATGGTACACTCACAGTCCTCTCTTAGTACGATGAGTGCACGCTTCACAGCAACGTAGCTTATATAGCTCTTAAATCCGTTCTCACACCTCATCAGAATCCTATACGTCTATATCAGATTACTCTATACTAGTCATCGTAATCACGTAATCACACACTTACTCAATCTACTAGGTATATATAGCGACTCACCCGAATTATTGCCTTCTAGTTATTGATCTAGCAGATTCACCACAATCTGTGACTTACGTCATCTCATATGTTCAAAATACATCTAACGCTCAAGTAGACCATCTACTCCTCCACCCTATGTATACGCTTACACGAGTTCACGAGTATCGGAAATCCGGGTAAGCTGATATACCGTCTTTTAGTAGAATTACAATGACGAAGATACTCTATAACTTCTACAATATATAATGATATATGACTTACCAACCGACGCTCGCACCAACCACATAGGTAGCCTATATTGTCTCGTTCCGTCCATTATGATAAATAGTATTATATCTCTCACCTCTCCTCATAATATATATTATCTACAACCCCTATCCTTACCGTAACAATATCCAGCTAAGTACCAAGAGCTAAATGTAATATATATATATATACTATAATATATATATAATATACTTATATAATATAAATAGCACCACGACTGCCCTAAACTCACACTCTGCTTAACCTATACAGCCTTACCTCATACTATATATAATATATATATATATAATATATATATAATTATATATAGATATATAATATATATATATATTATATATATAAAGTATCATTCAGAAGTGAGCTATCAAGTACCAGTCCACATAGCTAAACGCATACCTCACACAGTTACGACGTCACATAAAGTGATATCATTATACTATACTTATAACTCATATATATAGTAATATATATATATATATATATTTATATATATATATATAATATATATATATATAATGGCTAAAATAAACAGGACAAAATCTAAATATATATATATATATATATATATATTATATATATATATATAAAATATTATATATATATATATATATATCATATATATTATAATATAGTTATATATAATATATAATATATTATATATTAATTATATAATATATATATATATATCATATAGACCTCTTCTGTTTTTACGACTCCGTCAGTTTTATAATTCTCTCTTCTCTCTCTCTCTCTCTTATCTATTTCTAGTATCCATGATTTTAAATATCAACTCTTCACAGTACTGGCATATACGGACATGATTCAAAAATAAATAGGAACTTTTACGTTTTACAACTCCGTCAGTTTTAATTTTTTTTTTTTTTTGTTACTAAGGAATACCCAAGGGTGTAAAGCGCAAAGATGGCAGGAAGTCGGGGTCTCTCGCCTTCCGGGGGGAACTACAGGGTAGATTTATAGTGATCCCCCTCGGGAGAGGTTCCGGAAACCCCCGCTACTTCTCTCTCGTGTATTTGGGATTACGTGTCCGGGTGTTCTCGTCCGCCCCTTCACTAACGGTTATTGGAAAACGTCCCCTCCTCCTGTCCCACGTCTTCCTCGAGCCCCCTATTTTTTATTTTTTTTCGTTTCGTTTTTTTTTTATTACCACTCTCTGTACCACTTATCCATAATCACTATACATACTTGCTCATCAATCCAAATATAAAATTGCTGCTTACTTTGTAAGTCGTACTTTTTGACGATATTAACTTTATGAAAAAAAATGTTTTTTTTTTTTTACATTGTGTTATACGCTTGTATACGCTAATTCCAAATATGTAATTGTTTCTTCTCCTTTTTACTTTTCGAGGTATTTCATTTTTAAAACAATATTAAACAAAATGTGATTTTAAAAATTATTTAAAAATCTTCAACTTTAAGTGGTCCGTTACCCCTGAAATTCATTGTTGGTATCATATAGTAGCAAATAGTTGTTGTTGTTTTGTTTGTTGTTGTTGTTGTCGTAATTATTCGATATATATATATTATAGTAATATATATATATATAACCTTTATATATACATATATATATATATAATATATCATATATATATTATATATATATGATAATATTATATACTTATCTTCTTCGCAACATATATATATATAATATATATAACTTATTATATATATATATATAAGTAATTATATATATATAATAATATATATATATAAAAAAACTGTAAACCAACTACGCTTTTTGAATAAATATCTAATTTGGGGGAAAGGGAAATTTAGCTCCATTTCCGAGCTGTCAATAATAAAAAGCTGCTAAAGCTATTTTAGTTATCTTTTTCCATCCAGTAACTCGTTACCTTTTTCCAACCAGTGACTCAAGTTACATTTTCCATCCCGTAACGAAAGTTACCTTTTTTCACAGGTAACTCAAGTCAAGTCGTAAAATATTAAAAGGTAAAGTTTTATAAATCCTAATCAACATTTGTAAATAACTTCTAGATTGGTTTACGGATTCTTCATAGGAATGAAGGTTGGCGCTTTTATTGGTAAAATATTATTATCTATATATAACAGTTTTCATTGCGTTGCTAGCAGTGCGCTTAAATTGCACTCAGAGATTGTGTTTATGGTTACTGTCATGGTGTGTAGGTTGTTCAATGAGTGTCCGGGTTCTTGTAAGTATTTTGTTGATTTCATTTCATTTATCTAGGTTAACTTTACCATTGCCCTTATTAAGTAACTCTTCGGAGTTGCCCTTATCAAGTAACTTCGGAGTTGCCCTTATCAAGTAACTCCTCGGAGTTGCCTTATTATATCCAAAAGTATCTTCGTATCCCTTATCAAGTATACGTCTTCGGAGTTGCATTATCACAACGTGTCAGCTGCACTTCAGCAGTCACAAATCGATCCTTTAACTTACATTGCTGAGAAGCGGAGGCATATGGGGGTCACAAACTTCAGTATAACTTCTCTCACCGTATGAGATAAATATAAGGCCACCGAGAATGTGTCGCATTGTCAAGTAATTCATCTTTACAATCATTGGTGATTGTGAAAACCTATTTCTTGTTTTTAGTATGCATTCAAAATCACGTTGTATCTCTTTCTTTTACAATACAGGCACGCCACGGGACGCAATAGAAAATGTCCTTGCTATGAGACCATTCATTCATCATTATAGAGTTTAGCAGAAAAAAGAAGTCCATTATCCGTTGCAGAGATGATGACTATTGTTATTAACATCTGCTTCTGTTAATAATAATATAGAAGATTGGGGCAGATTTACATTTTCTGTTCACACTCATTTTTAATTTAAAAGCTTATTTTTGTATCAACTTTGGCAGTATTTTGTTTTCACCTCAAATATGCGAAAAGAGCAAGATGTGTTTTTTCTTAAAATATCATTTTCTTTTTTATCATTTGTGCTTTTTTAAATTATTAGTATATATATAAATATATATATATATATATATAATAATATATATATATTATAATATTTATAATATATTATCTATATATATTTAATTAATTCTATATATATGTATTATTCTAAATTAATATATATTATATGCATATTATTATAATACTAATATATACCATAGTATATAAATATATATATGACCTCTTCTGTTTTACGACTCTGTCAGTCAGTTGTCGAATACTCTCTCTCTCTCTATTTTTTTAATATATTTCTGTAAATGATCTGCTACTAATCAATTTTTATTAGTATATCGGATGATATTATCAAAAAAATATATAGGACCTTTTACGTTTTTACAACTCCGTCAGTTTTAATTTTTTTTTTTTTTTTTTTAAACTAAACAATATTTTAGATTTACCCAAATAGACTGGCAGGAGACGGTCTCTCGCCTTTCCGGAGGAACTACAGGGTAGGACTATTTCCCCCCTTCCGGGGAGGGTCTCCGGATACCACTCCCGCTCTTTGGTATTTTTGTGTCGCGGGGGATTCCTGCTGCCCTCCCCTGACGGGAGTATGGAAACCGTCCCCAGCCCTCTGTCCCCGTCGCTCGACCCCCAAATTTTTATTTTTTTGACATCTTTTTTTTTTTTTAGAGATTTTTTTTACATTTTTATAATAAGCTTTATACGCTGATTCCAAATATGTAATTGGTTTTTCTGTTAGTGCCCTCCTTTTCGAGTTCGTTCATATATTGTGAAAAAAATATATATATACCTATTATTTTTTTTTTTTTTTTACATTTTTTAAAAATAAAGCCTTATACGCTGATTCCAAATATAGTAATTGGTTTTTCTGTTAAGTGTGTACTTTTCGAGATATTCATTTTTGCGAAAAAAATTTTTACCATAAATGTATTTTTAAAAATATTTAAAAATACTTCGAACTTCTGAATCACATGGCCCGTTCACACAATACGTATGAAATTTCATATAGTGAGGTCAATCATAAGTAGCAATATATTAAAAAACAAAACAAAAAAATTAAAACTGACGAGTCGTAAAAACAGAATAGGCATATATAGTAATAATATATATAGTTAATATGTATATAGTAAAACGGTATAGTGATACTACAATAAATAATTATATAAATTCATATATATATATATATATATATAGTATATAGTATATAATATATATATATATATAGCTAAATTTTTTATGATATATATATTAATATTATTACGTTTAAATGTCGGACATTATATAAGTGCATCAATAACATTTTAATTTGCATTTTGTGTAAAATAATTAAAAAATTATGTAATTTTAAGCTTAATTACCTTACATAAACCGCTTATAAAAATATAATGTAATTTTAATTCAATATTATTATTATTATTATTATTATTATTTTTATTATTATTATTATTATTATTAATAAATATTATTATTATTATTATTATTATAACAATAACAATAATTAATAATATAATAATAAATATTGCATTTAATTAAAAAAATTCATTTTACTGGCACTTTATTTCTTTTTCATATTAATAAACTCTTAAAGAAAAAGTATTAAATTCAGAGATAGAGATAGATATTAGAGAGAGAGAGAGAGAGAGAGAGAGAGAGAGAGAGAGAGAGAGAGAGAGAGAGAGAGAGAGAGAGAGAGATTTCAGAAAACAATAAAAAATACATTTGAAAAGAACATAAAAAAAAATAAAATTGCCCAATATTTAAAATATAAAGAATATAAACTTAGGAAACAATTAATATTAAAGTATAAAATATGAAAATATTAATATAAACTTTTTCTTTCTCTTCGTGTTATTATTATTATTATTATTAGTAGTAGTAGTAGTAGTAGTAGCAGTAGTAATAGTAGTATATAAAAAGAACCGATTTTTTAAACTTTTTAATAAAATATAGGATTCAAATAACAAGAAGCACCCACAGAAGAATCCGACACAACCCTTCACGCATGAATGTTTGTATGTCCATGTATATACGTATGTGTACCACTACACACACGCACACACAAAACAGACACTTTACCACCTCACGCGTGACATTATAAATACTTTTGGCGATAAAAATTGGTTTGACAGATTGTTAGAATCAAGATAAACTATTTTTTTTTCTTTTTTTTTTTTACAAGAGGATCAAAGTGACACACTCGCGAAACGTAAGCAATTAATTGCCCGCGATCTTAGGCAATTAATCGCCCACAAGTTGCGTCACTGTCTTCCTGTCTCTGTGTTAAAGGTTGATCTTTAGGTTATTTAATATAAAATTTCGTTATGCTTAAGTACACGATATTATTTCAAAAACTAATAAATCATATCTTTAGCTTCCCCTTGTCACACATACAAACATATATATATATATATATATATATATATATGGTATATATATATAGTATATATATATATATATATATATATATATATATATATATATATATATATATATATATATATATATATATATATATATATATATATATATATATATATAGATAGATAGATAGATATAATAGATACAATTATTCCCACTGGATAGATAGAGAGATAGATAGATAGTGTGTGCCTCATAAGGATTAAGACGCAACAGGAGCAGAGTTTTTAAAGTTTAATTAAAAAAGTCATTATTAAAGTGCTGGTCACATAGTAAGCTTATTTCGACTTGTGCCCAACATGCATTAAAATTAACATTATGTCCATGAAAATAGCTTTCCTTAACCATGGCATGAGAATGCCGGCAGTTAAATTTAAAAATAGTGAAAAAAAAAGGAAATTAAAAGGATACATGAAGTAATAGTTGTAAATGTATTTGTATCTAGAAGGATACAAGAAAGAGCAAAGATAAGTAATGGTTACAAATGTATTTGTATCTAGAAGTGATATTTTAAAGACATCTAGATTCGTTTTAAAAATCTAAGGCTTTGTGAAGTAAAGTAAACAATAGTGTTTTCCATACTGAAAGTAGGAACAATAGAATATTGTATTAAAAACTAAAATTAAAGAAAGAATTCTGCTAGTATCGGAATCACAAATACTAGAGGTTAAACCACCAAATGAAGAACTTTCGGCGAGGCATCTGCTCTCCCTACGAAATATCATTCAGCATTTAATAGTATCTGTATTTTCTTTACAGACACATATAATAGAATACGTCTCTATTAGTATGGACTACTGACCAGGAATAATTTTATGAACTACGTGAAGACCATCACAGGGCAAAACGTGCTAACTAACTATGATCTAGAATAGATTGAGAGTTATTAAGCTTCAAAGTGTTGAATTAATTTTACCCATTTTTGATAGGTGTCATGTAGGCCCTGGCCTTTTCCACAATATATATATATATATATATATATATATATATATATATATATATATATATATATATATATATATATATATATATATATATATATATATATATATATATATATATGCTATTTTTATATGATATATAGTGGTAGAGTGCGGGGCAAACCCGACCGGCGGGAGACTGAAGAAAGTGATTATACGTGAACGAATGTCTGAAGGAGAGAAATGTGAGTTTGGCAGAGGCGAGAATAAAGGTGCATGATAGGAGAGAATGGCGGGGTTTTGTATGGGGGCATGGTTGTGGCCCACCTGGGCCAAGGGATGAACCCTTACATTGACGATTTACCATAGTGAGGGTCCGTCGCGGTCCCGTGAAGCTCTAGGGTGGATTTTCTGTCTGTGACGAGTTCTCACTAATTAATGGTACAGAGGGGGCGGTAAGGCTGGGCTTTCCTTTCGACTTTTGTCATATTCTTCTACTGCTTTTCTTTTCCGATGCATGACACGCACCTTACCCCCAGTCTTGGGGCAAAGAGGAAGATAAAGAAAGAAAGAAAGAAATATATATAGTATATATATATATAAAGAGAGAATATATATATATATATATATATATATATATATATATATATATATATATATATATATATATATATATATATATATATATATATATATATATATATATACTTTCAAACTACATCTTTTACACACCCAACCAAGCCCCTCTACCAGTCCTCAAAACTTTCTTCAGATTAGCCACACAAAAGCAAATCATCAGCGTACAATAAGCAGGGCACCCTCCACTCTCTTCCATTCTTCATAAGCTTAACACCCTCTCCTAACGCTTCTACCTTTAATTCTTTCATCACTTCATCCATATACAAATTAAATAGCCAAGGAGACATAACACATCCCTGCCCCACTCCACTGTTAATATTATACCATTCACTTTTTACTCCAATTATTTATACACAAGCTTCACTATTGACGAACATGATTCCATTCAAAAGTTCCTACCACCAACACCATATATCCTGCCACAGAGCTTCTCTTATTAATCCTGTCGTATGCTTGTTTTAAGTCCATAAATCCTAAATAGAATTTATTCTCCTTCTCTTTCATTTTCTCAAACATTTGTTTCAATGTGAGGATTTGATGTACACATCCTCTACCACTTATAAATGCACACCTTGGTTTTCGTCAGTCAGTCGCTCAACGCACTCTTTCAACCAAAATACCAACATATATTTTCCCTACAACACTCAATAAACCAATTCCCCTA
>JABUQX010036006.1:27500-40000 GCA_015478945.1 Trachelipus rathkii | reverse complement strand
CCAATTACTAAACGCACTTTTCTTCACCAATCAGTCCCTTCAGTCCCTCGACGCACCCTTTCGACCAAAACACCAGCAATATATTTTCCCTACGACACTCAATAAACTTATTCCCTATTAAATTGATCTACTAGTTCCCTTCACCTTGACCCTTAAATACTAAGGGTACTATTACTTCTCATCATCAATCCTTCGCAACCTGACCCTCCATAAACGCTTTATACACAACTTCCAAATCCATCAATCACATCTCGCCTCGTTCTTGATCAATTTCACCAGTAATTTCATCTATATATATACCTGCAGATTTACATTTTTCAACTCTCCTGCTAACTATTACCTCCTCCTTGCTAATAACCTCATCACCAAAATACCTATTCTTCTTGCACTATCAATCCCACACACATTCACTATCATACTTCATCTCTGACTTTGCCCAAATATTATGCAGATTTCCGAAGTGTTTATCTTCCACCTTCCCTCACAGTCTATTCAATCAGTAGCAAAAGCCACCAATCCCCTATTCATATTCTTAAGCAGTTCCACCTTATTCTCATTCTTAACCTTCGCGCTTCCTTCCAGAAGAGCTTCCCTATTCCCTTGTAAAGTCCCATTCATCGTCCTTCCAAACTGTTCATTTACCTCGTTGTTTTCTCCTATAAAAAGAACCTTTTAGTATTTCTTTTCCTCCTTATATAATTCACATAGCATCTTTCTTTCAGTACATTCACCATTAACTTCCTTTTTTTTACTTTATAACTCGCTTACAATGCACATCTTCTTCCACCACGTCCTGCTAACATTCTTGACTTCTCTACCTTAGCATCATCCACATACATTCTTTTTCACTGCTAACTAGATTGCTTTCCTTCATTTGCTCCCAGATTTATTCAGTTTTCAACTTGTTTCACCATTCAAGCTGATTTACTTGCGAGCGTTCTTTATATATATATATATATAATATATATTATATATACTATAATATTATAATTATATATATATATATATATATTATATAATTAAATAATAATGATTATATATATAAAAATATTATATATATATATAATTTATTTATTATATAATATATTATATTATAATAATATATTATTATTATTATATTATATATATTATATATATATAATATTATATATATAATATATTATATAATAAATAATTATACTGATGGGATGATTAATATATAACTATTCCCTAATTCTGGGTCAGTTTCAATAAATTTAATTTTAATTACAGCATAAAATGCTAAATTTCTTAGAATTGTCTCATCTTATTTTATTTCATCCTGAAAAAAAAAAAATTATGGCAATTCGAGGTTTCAAAAAGAATAATGATGAAACAAAAGCAAAGAAAATAGAATTATATCCTTATGTTTAGGGAATAATTTTTTTTAAATATATTTTGTATGTTGTAATTTCATGTACTTATTTTATTTAACATTATTGGTTTCAGGAATACCCAGCAAATACCACGAATTACAGGTTCTGAGACATCTACTTTTCAATCGTTTTCGCCACGAAATGCACAGATCCTTGTACCCTTGTATATGAAATGCTGCGGATAATTGACTTTGAAGTTAGATTTCAACAGGTACATTATAATAAATATTATTTACTGTTCCTTTATAATTGAATGAGGGAAATTAAAAATTTCCTATATAAGTTAAAATTTATTTAGCAATTATTGAAATATTTTTGGTCAAGTTTTTTTTCGTTTTCCTCTTTTATTGTCACAAAATATTTTTTTTAGAATAGAATGCCTTTTGAAAATCTAATTTTGAAAAACTGTTTAATTTTTATTTATTTAATTTATTATATTAATTTATATATATTAGTTATTATTATTATATTTATTATTATTATTATGCATAATAAAACAATTTAGAGATTTATTAATTTTTCCTGATTTTATTACTTCAGTTTATGACCAAAAATTGGTGAAAAAAATACATTTATGTTTTTCTAATTATAATAGTATATTATATATTATAATATATATAATAATATATATATATTATAATATATTATTATAATATATTATATATATAGTATATATATATTATATATAAATATATAGATATAATATATAAATATATATTATTAATTATATTGATATTAGTATATAGTATATAGTATATTATATATATATATTATATATATATATATTATTATATATATAAATAATTAATTAATTATCTTTGTTATATGTTTGTGTTACCGTGTGTTAGTTGTATGGTTATAGAGGAGACTGGTCTGGAATAAGAAGTATAGATCTAAAGTTCAATGTGATTAGATGGGACAATCTTAGGGGTGTGCTCGGTGTGAGAAGAATTGATAGAATAAGGAATGAAGTGAAATTAAGTGGTGTGGTGTGGAAGAAAGGGTAAAATGAGAGAATAAAGAAAGTTGTTCAGCCAGCATCGGTTTGGTCATGTGTGAAAGAATTAAGTGGATAGTCGGTTGGTTAAAGCGTTTGTCATTCGTGTGAGTGGTGTTGGGAACCGATACCTGGCTGGGAGAGCCGATAGAGAAAGGTTTGAGATTGAGTCAGGTTAGGTAAATCGAATGTCTGAAGGAGAGAAATGTGAGTATTGCAGAGGCGAGAAGAACAGGGTCATGATAGGAAGAGAATGGCGGGGTTTGTATGGGTGCTATGGTTGTGGCCCTACCTGGGCCAAGGAGATGAACCCTTACAATTGAGCGTTTACCATATTGAGGGTTCCGTCGTGCGGCCCATGATGCTGCTAGGGTGGTTCATGTCTGTGATCGAGCTAGCTCACTAATTATGGAAGAGGGGCGTATAGGTGGGCTTTCTTTTCGATTCGTTTGTCAAATGTATTCTTCTACTGCTTTTCTTTTTTCCGATGCTTGTATCTAGCATCCTTACCTCCCAATTTCTTCGGGCAAAAGTAGGAATGGTGAAAAGAAGAAGAACGAAAAAATAATATATAGTATATATATATAATATAATATATATTAATTAATATATAATTATATTAATATATTAAATATTAATTATATATTAATTAATAGTTTGTATATTATATAATTATATATATATATCTATATTAAATATATATATATAATATTATAATATAAATATAATATATTATATATATAAATTTAATAATAATATTAATATATAAATATAATATATATATATAATATAAAATATAATAATATAATATTAATATATATTAATTAAATATATTATATATATCACCTATATATATTAACTATTATATATATATCAAATATAATATATTATAATAATATATATAATTATTATATATATAATAATATATATAATATATTATATATATATTATATATAAGTATAAATATTATATATATATAATATATATATATAATATATAATGCAATATATTTTGATAAATTACTTCATTTTCGTTTTAAAATAAATAGTTAGAATAACACGCTCATGCAAAAAGTACATACTCCTCAGTAATTAATAATAATAAAATATAACATATCTTCGACCTTTAATCAGAGGACCATCATACCTTACCCAACTGCAATGATTAGATGTAAACGCGTAACCTGGTATCTATGCTGCCGCTGCACCTATACTCCTTTAGTAAAATCTAGTGTTTCCATAGCCAGCTATAAATTTTTCTCAAAATTTAGAAGTATTCGGAGAGCTCTAAGAAACTAGTAAAACGAATTGTAAGATTGTTGCTAGCTCAAATATGAAAGTTAGATAAGTTAACTCTAAACCTAATAGTTTATTGAGTGGCTTAGTACTTAATTTGCATTGGTACACTAAATATATATTCTCTCTGTGTATTAATGATATATATACTCACAAGTTTGAATACCGACAAGTTCCCAGAAGAAGTATAATAATTGCGTATTTAGGGTTGAAAGTAGACTCTAAAATTACATTGTTAAATCAACATTGGGCTGTTAAAGTTGTAGTGCATACTGTCTTTATCATCGAGGTAAAGGTGATTTGTCATTTTGATGATGATATATGTAAATTTTAATTATAGGTGCAAATCATAAATTCATTATTTCAATCTTCATTACTAAATGATTCGAGTACATATAAAAAACAGTTGTCAGATTGTAATTAGTTTTTTCTATTACAATATAAAGTTTGTTTGAAAAAAGAGGACAGTTTATTTAATAGTTTTTGTTAGTGTTGAATTTTAAAGTATATATAATATTTAAAATGTTTAAAGCATTTTTTTAACGGTACATGCTTTTTTTTTTTTTTATTCAATCTGTTGTAAACCCTTCCATCAAATTATATTGAAACTTAATATTTTTCTTTCTTTATTTGTCAGGAAAACAAGCATGAGAAGAAGAAAATAAAGTAACTGCTTGCACAAAAATTCACATGGTAAGCACAAAATCGAGCACCAGAAAAAAATCTATTGCAATTTATATCTCAAAACATGAAAATAGAGAAACCCTCATGTTACGTATTACATGTTGTGTGTGTGGAAGTTTTAATACTTAGTTTAATAGCATTGACTTTCTTATTTTATGCGATCTGACTACAGAACTTTCACATTTTCATTAAAGGTCTGAATTCCAAACTAACTAGATAGTACCTAATTTTTTAATTGAAATTAAGTTTGAGAAGTGTTTTTAAGTCAGAATAATAAATATAAAAGCAAATTGATAAAATTATGTTCATAGTTATGATAAGTAGTAGAAAAGGATTATTCAAATCTAAAGAATTTAGCATTAAAACAAGTATGTATTTCACTTTAATAGATGAATTTGATTTTAAAAGTAGAAAGAAGATTTTTTTTTCATTTTTTATTCTTTTTAAGTATTGGGCACAAAGACGAAATCTTCCCTCTGAGCACTTATTTTAAAGCACTTGGCGTGATTTTGAAAAGAAACCTTGAAAATGTACTGCAGCAGTTAATTACTATCAGTTGAGGATTATGCTATTCAGCTGCTCAAATGTATTTGTAATCTTACTTAAGGCAACATTAAATGCCTATTTTTCTACAAGTGTCTGTTTTGAGGTTGACAAATATTATTTTTGTTTTTTCTTTTGTCCTAGAGATAAATATATATATTTACATAATATAATTATATATATATAATATTATATATTATATATATAATATCAATATATTATTATAAATATAATAGTATATATTCAAATATATAATATATATATTATAATAGATATTTAAAAAATTATAATATATAATATACGGAGTAGCGAGATGGTGATTTAGATTAGTGGATTTGGAAGTGTGTTAATTAATAGCGTATATAGAGGTATGAGTTACCAGAGGGATTGGATGGAGAGAGCGTTAGTTACATCTTCATTATAGGAGTATATGGATATATAGAGGGAAACTGAAGAAAATTATACGGGCAGAGCTTTGCTGCGCTGCAGTAGGGAAGGTATACATTGCTCAGTGATCACTAAGCATGCAAGCCTTTGTATCTTTGTAGCTTATTTTGTTCAATTCTTTGTTCCACCTTTGGCCACCAAACGTGTGGGATAGGTGATTATAGTGTCTAACCACAATTAAGTTTAACCAATTGGCCATTTTTGGCTTCAGCCCCCATGTTCTGCCAAGCATTTTCCGGCATGTAAATAGGGCCATCATTCCTTTATAAACGACTCTTTTAAGGTGTGGATTCAACATAAGTTTTTGATTTAGAATTACTCCCAGATATTTGACCTCAGCGGAGGAGTTTAAACTGATTCCACCAATTTTGGAAATAATATAATTCAGTTTCCTCTTCTTGGTGAAGGGCACTGTAACTGTTTTGCTCGGATTGAAGTTCAGTTCTGTTTCTAAACACCAATTGTAAGCAAGATTAAGGACATGTTGCATGAGCTCCATTAGAACCTCTGTGTGCTTGCCTCTAATGATAATTACAAGGTTGTCAGTGTATTGCACCTTAAATCCTGATTCGCTGCGTTTGGTGAGGAGGTCGTCAACCACCATGGTCCACAAATAACAATAATAATAATAATAATAATAATAATAATAATAATAATAATAATAATAATAATAATAATAATAATAATAATAATAATAATAATAATAATAATAATAATAATAATAATAATAATAATTAATAATAACCAACAAAACGAATCTAAGTAATTACTTTTTAAAATTACCATAAAAGAAACTTGCAAATCGGTAAAATTCCTACTTAGGGAAAATTGATAAAAAGTTGTTTTACACGTGATATTAGGCGAGGTTTGCAGAGCCCGAAATGAAGTTGTGATACATGGATCATGATTTTTTTTTTTTTTTTTTTTTTTATTAATTTATTTATTTTTGGCTGAACTTCTTCGAAAAGAGAAAAAAAAAGAAAAAAAAATGAAACAAAATTGGGTATTTGTTGAAAAAGTTTTATGAATGAGAAAAAGTTGTGTGTGGTTCGCAATGTGCCTTGTTTTTGGCTCGTTTATTCCCCTCCTTTTTCTGCCCTCTTCAACTCTCCTTTCCCCCCCTTCTTTTCCTCTCCCCCTCTTTTATGTTTTTTGAAGCAATTTTTTTAGCGTATTTATGCGATAAAATGCTTAAGGAATAGAACTATGAAAAGGTTTAAGACGTAGAAATTGTTTTCATATTGGGAATTTGTTGAATACTTATATAAACGATAAGTGTACGTGTATGTATATATATATATAATATAATATATATATTATATATATATAAATTATATATATAATATATAGATATTATATATAGTATATAATAGTGTAGATATATTATTATATAGGGTATATATATATATATATGGTAATTCATGTATCCAATAAACTGCCTCTAAACAGATTTTTATGGAAAATCACAGCATAGACTCTAAAAAAATAGTAATGAAAGAATATAAATGGTAATTATTTGTCGGTCTCTTTAGGAAAAAAAGTACAATCTCTCAAAGTTTAGAAGTTTTCCCATAAGTTTTCTTACCACAGAACTGGTGACCGGAAATTTCGTTTATCGCCAATTTTACGATTTTAGCTTGAATTTAGAATGCGGAGGCAAGGTATAAGACTATGACCCACAGAAACCATAGTGTAAAAAGCGAAATAGTAAAACAGAAAATCTATTCCGTAATATATATCCAAAAATTTAAGCATATTTTATCAGTTTTTAATAAGATTTTTAAAGTTATATAATATATATATATATATATATATTGAGTTATTATGGTATAGAGTAGGGTGTATAGTATAGTATGAGTTATAATATTATATATAGTTAGTAGGTATTATAGTGAGGGTAGTGGAGGGGGGTATATGGTATATATATGTGTGGTAATATATATCAGCCTCTATCTATATATATATATATAGTAGTTGAGGTTATTATATATAATATATTATATATAATATAATATATATATATAATATTCACGCTTTATAGGGGGCTCGAGCCGACGGGGAAAACAGATGGGGGGACGTTTTCCAGTACCCCGTAGGGGAGGGGCGGAGGAACCCTGCGACACCCACAGATACCAAAGAGCGGGGGTTCCGGAGACCCCTCCCCGGAGGGGGGGAAATAGCCTACCCTGGGTCGTTGGCGCCCGGAAGGCGAGAGACCCGACTCCTCCTATCGGGCGGTAACCCTTGGAGGTACCCATTAGCTTTAAAATTTTTTTTTTTTTTTTTAGCTAAGTGGGTACCCCAAGGGTTAGAGCCGCGCCCGATTGACAGTAGTCGGGGTCTCTCGGCCTTCCGGGTGAACGACAGGTGAATAGGGGCTATTTCCCGCACCCTCCGGGGAGGGTTCTCCGAATCCCCTCGGGCTCGTTTTGGGATATTGTGTGTCGGGGTGGTTCCTCTTGCCCCTGCCCCTACGGGGTATGGAAAAACGTCCCCCATCCTGGTTCCCCGTCAGCTCGAGGCGCCCGTGATGAGAGGAGAGGGCGGCGGTATAATGATATATATAGTGTATATATAGGGGTGATATATAATATAATATTAGGATATATAGTTAGTGGTTATATATACTATATATATATATAGTGATGAGCTATAGTATATATAATATATATATATATATATATATATATAATATATTATATTATATATATCATATGGCTGAATATATATAATATATATATATATATATTATATACTATAATATATATATATATATATATATATATATATATATAATATATAATATATTATATATAATATAAAATATATAGATTATATATATATATTATCGCAAAACCTTTTAAAAAATTGATTAAGACTGATATAAAATATGCTTAAATTTTTGGATATATATTACGGAATAGATTTCTGTTTTACTATTTCGCTTTTTACACTATGGTTTTCTGTGGGTCATAGTCTTACCTTGCCTCGCGCATTCTAAATTCACTAAAATTGTAAATTGCGATAAAACGAAATTTCGCACAGTTCTAGTATAAGAAAAACCTTATGGGAATATTCTAAACTTTGAGAGATTGTAACTTTTTTTCCTAAAGAGACCGACAAATAATTTTTTTTTTATGCTAGATTATTTTTTTTTTTTAGAGTATTTGCGGTGATAATCATCTAAATCTGTTGAGAGGGAGTTATTTGAAAAATAATTTACCAATATATATATATATATATATATAATATATATATATATATATATATATATATATATATATATATATATATATATATATATATATATATCAGAGCTGGGCGTTGCGCCTATGCGCCTTATGCGCACTATCAATTCGTAGAAGGCGCATAGGCGCATAGGCGCAACAATTTTTAAAAAGGCGGACTAAGCAAAGGCGCACAGCCAATTCTCTGCGCCTATAGCCGCGCCTATGAACAGGAACAAAGCATTTTATTTTACCCTTAAAAGTTAGAACTTAGAAGCGTGGCAAACTTGTATCATTCTAAAAACCAGTGTAAAACTTATATATATATATATATATATATATATATATATATTATATATAATATATAATATTTATTTTATATAGAATATATATATATATATATATATATAATATATATATATATATATATATATATATATAATATATATATAATTATATATAAATATTGATAAATATATATATATATATATATATATAGCTAGTTCAGTAGTTCTTAACTACAAATAAATTGGCAACTTTGGCTCTGAAAATTTTCAACTTCTGCAGCGCTCGAGCTGAACCTCCTGGGGGAAAACATGGATCACAAGGACATGGAGGAGGAAGAGGACGTGTAGATATTAGTTTACGGTGTTTTAATTACAAAAATTAATAAATGTGTTTTTCTTCCTTATAAAGGCATGCTTTTATTATCGCACTAAAGTTTACTTTGCAAATAAATTTAGCAAACAGCCACCGGCCGGCGAAAAGCTCGCAAGGCGCAAAAGGCGGACCGGAAAGGCGAAAATAGGCGGCTGATGTGGACAAAAATATAGGACGCATTAGGGCGCTAGCGCACTAGGGGTCCGGCGGCATAGGCGCAGGCCGCAGGCGCACTCAGAAAAATTAATATATAGGCGCGCCGAGTGCTCTGATATATATATATATATATATATAATATATATATATAGTATATATAATATATGTATAATATATATAATTATATATATATATATATATATATATAATATATATATGTATATTATATATATCACGATAAATAAAATTTTAGCAATTATTTTTCTATTATACAAATATTATTATATAATATTATATTCATATATATATGTAGTAGTATTTTGCAATTTTTATTTTGTAGAGTCCTTACGAAGAATTATATGTATTCAGTGCGGTTTGGAGTTGTGACAACTAATTTGAAGATCAGTCGAATGAAAGATTGCATTCTCCCGCAGCTATTGTATTGAGGTTCCTAACAGTATTTTGAGGAAATGTTTGCCGCCTTTGTGGCTGCGGTTTACTAGGTAAATAAAGGTAAATTTGGAGAGCGGAAATGGGGGTGGGGGGAGGGCGGGGGTCTTTGCTTACTTTACGAAAGTGCGTATAAAGGCACAATGGGGGCGGGGGTGAGGGTCACACTTCTAGTGTTGTGTGGACTAGTAACTATTTGAAAGAAGATTAGAAGACTGTGAGTTGAAATCCTTACGAGTGGCATCTGCTATCAGAGGAATGAGTGTCAGGTATTTTATCGTGTTATTTCTGGTGAGGTAGTGAGACGAGGTCTCCAAATGTAAATGCGTGTCTTTAGAATTTGTGTCCTATTTCTATTGTCAATACTGTGGTGGTCGTGTGATATGGTTAGATTCACTTGTTATCACACGCTTTTGTTATAGCTCTCAGTTCTGCTCATCTTCTTCTCTCGGACTCGCTTCTCTGCTGCTCTCGTCTCTCTCGCGTGTTCTTCTCTCGTCGTCTTTCGTTCTCTCTCTCTAAAGGTATATTTATGTGGGTGTGGGTATATATATATTTGGTAGTAGTTAGGTGAGTGAATTTAGTGTAGGAGGTGGTATTTAGGGTAGTTATGGGTTGAGGAGAGTGGGTTGTATATAGGTAAGTAGAGTATTAGTTATATAGGTGATATTATAGATAGAGTATAGTATATATTATATTATTATTATATATATATATATAGTATAGATATATATTAGTATATTATATATTAGTGTTGCACCGATACCAAAATTTTAGTCCGGATACCGGATACAAGACGCACGAATCTTTTCAATTCGGATGCCACTTACCGATACAGAAATTTCTGCCCAATACCCGGATACCGATATTTTGATCCCTATAAATATTGAGACGTATGTATTATATATATATATTAAGTATATATATATATATATTATATATATATATATAGTATAGGTTAGATATATAGTAGTAAGTCTGGGGTAGAGATATATTATATGTATTATATTAATATATAATATATATATAATATCTATAAATAATAATAGTATTATATATATAGTATAGTATATATATATATAGATATATATAGTATAATATATATATATATTATATACTATACTATATATATATATAATATATATATATATGATATATTATATAATATTAATATATATATTATATAGTATATATATATCGAAGCACAGTGTTAACGAACTATACTCTTAAACTCTACAGTGTACCAAAATAGAGAATTAGCATAGACTAGTGGGCTTTCAACGTTTTGTTGACTTTGTGCTTACGAAGTTTGCGTTCGGTTTTTGCAAACTTACGCACAAAATACGATTGAAATGCTTACCAAACGTAAAAAAGAATTTCTTTAATTCTCTAAGGTTGCTCTTTCCTGTACTTGCGTGACATTGTAGCTCGTCTAGGAAAAATATGGTAAATCAAAAAAAAATGGTGGATTGGGGTATATATTAAGTTACAAGCGTTTATGACGGTGCTAGAGATTCGTTTTGATATCTTGAGATATTGATGTTTCATTCAATTAAAATGGGCAGCTGTAATCCATGCTATTTCCAAATGCGATGAAGATTCCTGATTCATCGTAATGTTAATCCAAGTCTTTTTGTAAGTATGGAATGACTTTTGTTTTTTTTTTATTTCTGTCTATTCCAGAGATCGACGGCTTCCATCACAACAGCTTTTATTCAATTGTGGTTGTAAGACAAAATAGGAAGGCCTTTTAGTATGCAAAGTCGGGTTTGCTCGTTGGGGTTTTGCCTCGAAAATATGCGGTTGCTGAAATTACTGGTGTAAGCATTTCTTACCCAGGCGTAAGCTTACAAAATGACAAAAACGAAAGTTGTGATACTTTTCAACCTTTTAGAAATTTTCAGAAGCTAATGAAAAATTCGCAAAAATCAAGTTTTGCAAACATGCTGTATATATTATAATATAAATAATATATAATTATATATATATAATATATTATATAGGTATATATATATATATTATTACGTTATTTTTAGTATATAATATATATATAATATATATTTATATATAATATATATATAGTTATAATATATATATATATATATATATATTATATATATATATAAATATATATATATATTAGCTATATATATTATGTATATATATTAGTATAGTATAATATATATAGTATATATATATAATAGAGATATATATATATATATATAATATATATATATATATATATTATTATATATATATATTTATTATATATATATATATATTATAATATATATATATATTAATATATATTATATATATTATAATATATATATATATATAATATATATATATATAATATATATTATATTATATATATATATATAATATATATATACTATATATATATATAGTATATTATATTATAATATATATATATATATAATATATATATATATATATTAATATATATATATGATATATATGATATATATATATATAAGTATATATATATATATATATTATATATATTATATATATATAATATATATTAGTATATATATATATATATATATATATATATATATATCACAGTATAAATATAGCAATATAGAGTAGGTCAAGTAGATAGGGAAATTATCGGACAAAG
>JABUQX010036006.1:7500-22500 GCA_015478945.1 Trachelipus rathkii | reverse complement strand
ATATAGGTATGTTATTATTATATAGTGGTTTGTGTAGTTATTATAGTGGTTGGTAGTTTATATGATAGGTAGTGGTATATTTTAGTAGTGGGGAGTTAATGTATATTATAAGTATGTTTATATTATAGTGGTTTTAAAGAAAGTGTTAGATGTTGCGTAGACTCTATTGAGGTCAAATTGTTAAAATGGTATGAGGTATAATCTAGTGTTGTGTGGGGGGGGGAAAAAAGAGTGGATAGGTTCATTTGTCTTCGCATGCGGGTATCGTGGTGTGTAGTATAGAAATTTTTGATAGATGATTTAAATATTTTTATATTTTGTCTGAGTCTGTTTGAAAATAATTGGGATCCAGATGTAGGAAATGTAAGAGTTTAGTATAAGTTAAAATGAGATTGAAGGAAGCTAAAAAACCTGCGTGTGGGGTGTTAAGTGACGATAAGTAACATTAATAAAATCAGTGTGTTGCTTCTATCATGAGAAGCGTCTCCTTGCGTCTCGTGTCTCGGCTCTCTCTCTTTCTTCTGTCTCATCTTCTCTCTGCTCTCTTGCTTCTCTCTCCTCTGTCTCTCTTCTCTTTCTCTCTACCTCTCTCTCATCTCTCTGCCGTCTCTCTCTCTGCGTGGTATGTCTTCTTATTTGCTCATGCTGGCCGTTCGTCGTATGTAGCGTGCTCTTCTTCTGCTCTGCTCTCGTCATCTCTTCTCTTTCTCTCCTCCTTCGTATGCTCTCTCTCTTCTCTCTCTCTCTCTCTCTCTCTCTCTCTTCTCTCTCATCTCTCTCTCTCTCCTCTCTCTCTTCTCTCGGGTCTCGGTCTCTCTCTCTCTCTCTCGGTCTCTCTCTCTCTCTTCAGTAAGAATTAGCTATTTATTATTATCAAAAAGTATTTGTTAAACATTAATTCATGATGAGCGAGGAATGCTCTTGTCTGGCGTAGAATTTCGTATTCCAGAGTCCACAGTTGGATAACGGAACATTTGGTATTGGTTTGGTTACCGGCGTTTACGAACCTATAGATTTTTCTCGGTAAAGACAGCGATATCATAAAATTAAACGATTGCCCGATACTTCAGCTAAATCCTTTTATATATATTATGAGTATGTATTATTATAGTAGTGTGTAGGGTGATGGTGATATGATATATTATATATATGAATAATATATATAGTATATATATATATATATATATATAGTATATATATATATATATTATATATATAATGAATTGAGATATAAATAGAAACTTAATCAAATTTAGATTTTAATATTTGCTTTCATTGCATGTATTAATTTAATTTTTAATTATTCCTCTAAAATACTAACATTTAATATCAAATTAGAATAATTTTATATTTTTAATTTGTAATTTAAAAAGCATTATTTGTTAAAATAATAAAACATTAATTTACTTAATTTGAAATGTGTTTTTTTGTGCGTTCCAAAAAACCGACCATTACACAATCATATTAAGTGTTTTTATGTAGTTTGCATTTTCTAGTTTTTGTATTGTTTATGTTTGTATATTAACATATTAACTTTTGATATCCTCAACTAACAATTAATAATAATAATAATAAAATAAAAAATTCTTTCAGCTTTCTCAATATTACATGAGAGTTTACAATCCTTTTCCAATTATCTAAATGGTATCAACCGCTTCATGATTGATTTTTTCAAGGACTATTCTAGAATAAAATAGAACAACCGCTTCCTGACCTTTTAATCTAATATTTCGCCTGGCCACTTCAGGCATCAGTCGGAGACGAGTTCAAAGACTAAATGTTATTTAAATATAACAAAATAAATGTTATTTTAAATATAAATGTGATCGAGTAACAAAGTTAAATTTTTGGATTACTAACGTAAATCTAAATTCTTTAATAATAAATATATTCAAAAGAGAGAATCTATCTAGCTAAATCTAAAAAAAGTTCAAAAAATTTTCCATTCATTGTATTTGATATTGATAATCGGCTTGTGCTTTTTATAAAAAGAGACTTACTCATCAATAATTCGAAAGAAGTTTCTTGTTCTTTGTATTATTTTAAAAATTAGAAATGTCGAGAGGGGTTTGGGAGTTTCCATGTTCGTTCTTTCAAGTGTCAAATATCTTACTGGGGCCTGTTAGTCTTATGTTGTGAGACGCGTGAAGTTTGAAGAGAATTAGTGGCGTATTACCGATGGTAAGAGGCATTACAGCCATCTTTATTACAGTTAAATTGGTATACCACATGATTCACATTCTCCTTTAGTCCCACTAGCTGCTTTCAGAAAACATAGAAGGAAAGTTTCAATGGCTCTAAAACATTCTAAGTTTTATTTCTTTAGTTTTAGATTTGGACTTGATGTGATACTGAACTATTTCTTTTACCGCGATATTTCATAATTAATCGATTCTACTGTTTGCGATCTTTAAAGAAGAATGTCAAGCTGTCCCCTTTTATCTTCTGCTTTTCTTTCGGACAATTTTCTTATTTATAAAAGTTTTAATTATTTTATCTAGTAGGATATTGGGGAAAGTTATTATTAGTAAGATTCTGTTTAATTTTTGAGAGCTCTGCGTCAAAAGTTTCCAGTCAGAGGCAAATGCGATAAGCTCTATGCAGTAAAGTTTTAATAAATAATAAATAAAATAATAATAATAATAATTAATAATAATAATAATAATAATTAATAATGAATAATTAATTTAATAATAATAATAATAATAATAATAATTAATAATAATAATAATAAATTATATAATTAATATTATATAATTGAATATTAATATTAATATTAATTATTAATTATATTATATAACATGAATACTAATTATATGAATATTATTATTTACTATTCATTATTCATTATCATTATCATTATCATTATCAGTTATCGATTATCATTATTCATTATCCCATTATCATTATCATTCATTATCATTATTATTAGTAATTAGTATTATTAGTATTATTAGGTATTATTTAGTATTTAGTATTAGTATTATTATTATTATTATCAATATATTATTATTAGTAATATTAATAATATTTAAAAAAATATTAATAATAATAGTAACTTTTAAATAATAATAAAATAATTAATAATAATACTAATTAATATTAATATTAATAATAATATTAAAAATAATAATACTAATAATATTAATAATAATACTATGATAAATTAAAATTATTAATATTACTAATGTTAATATTATTATATTAAATTATTTATTATAATCTTTATTAATATTAAATTGATTATTAAGTTTATTGAATTATTAATATTAGTGATAGTAATAGGCCAATAGCAATAGTAATAGTAATAGTAATAGCAATTTTAATTTAATAGTTGTTTATTCGTGTTCAAGAGAGTAGTTAGAATATAGTATACACTGTGATTGATAAATATACAGTGTTATAGTGAAATGAGTGAGAAGTGAATGACATGTAAAGTTGTCTGTGGTGAGAAGGTATCGTTATTGTGCTGTATGCGCCCACAAACTGTTAAACATTGTAAATTAAGATAATCGCGTGTTATGAGTTTGAAGGTGGAAGTGAGTGAGCTGAAAACTCATTTTCTATTGTAGTAGTATATATACAAAATGAGTCTTAACGCGTAGATCTAATCATTTTGTGATAGATATGGAAGTAGATGTGATGAGTGTACTCGTAGAAGAGTAGGAGCGTAAGCGTAGTGTATGGGGACTTTTTAACTAGAGTGGATGAGTTGTAGTACTGACAGCGTGAATGAGGGATACATACGTCAATAACTGCAAATAATAATATATTAATAAATGAATAAGGTGAATAATAATGGTGAATAATAGATAATAATAATAATATAATAATAATAATAATCATAATCATAATCATAAGCATAATAATCATAATCTAACATAATCATAATCATAATCATAATCATTAAGATAAGTGATTAATAATGAATAATAATGAATAATAATAGATAATCAATAATAAAATAATAGATAATGAATAATAATATAATAATATAATATTAGTGAATTGAAAAAGGATAAGGTATAATGAATCTAGTTAATAATAGTAACTAATAAGTAAATATTAGTAATAATAAGTAATAGATGGGAGTACATACTATGATGAATATGGAATTAATTAATAATGTAATAATGCGTATAATAATTGGTAAATGACAGGTGTAATGAATGATTAAATGGAGAAATGAGGGATGAGAATAATGATAATATGATAATAATGATAATAATAAAATAATAATAAAAAAAATTTAAAAATAATAATAATAATAATAATATTAATAATAATATTATTATTAATAATAATAATAATATAATATAATAATAATAATAATATAATAATAATAATAATAATAATAATAATAATAATAATAATAATAATAATAATAATTAATAATAATAATAATAATTAATAATAATAATAAAATAATAATAATAATAATAGTAATAATAGTAATAATAGTAATAATAGTAATAATAATAATAATAAAATAATAATAATTAATTAATTAATAATAAATAATAATTAATAATAAAAATAATTAAACAATAAAAAAAGTTACAAAATAAAATAATAATAATAATAATAATAATAGATAATAATATTAATAATAAAATAAAATAATAATAATAATAATTCAAAATCTTTATTCAGAGAAGAAAAATTACATTACTTACATAGTCCAATATTTTTACAACTTCATTAAGCAATTAAATTGTAATAACAAGAATAATTTCCCTGAGTATCTGGAAAGTGGGTCTACTAATTGTAACACGGTGTCGTGTCCTTTGAGTTACGAAATATAATTAATAACAATAAGTATAAAAATGATAATAATAAACAATAACCAAAATGAATAATAATAATAAATAAAAATAAGAATAATATTGATAATAATAATAATAATAATAATAATAATAATTAAATAATAATAATAATAATAATAATAATAATAATAATAATAATAATAATAATAATAATAACAACAACAACAGATAAAATAGTAATAATTAAAAATCAATTACAATTAAGTAAGTATCCATACAATCATTCCATACAGTAATCCAACTCCTAAAAATATTTTCACAATACTAAATACGATAATAATAATAATAATAATAATAATAATAATAATAATAATAATAATAATTAATAATAATAATAATAATAATAAATAAAATAATAATAATAAAATAATAATAATAATAATTATTATTATAAAAATAACCCAAATGGTAATAATAACATGAACAAATATTTGAGAAGCCGACATATCTTTTATGAGTACATCCAGAATAAAATAATAATAATAATAATAATAATAATAATAATAATAATAATAATAATAATAATAATAATAATAATAATAATAATAATAATAATAATAATAATAATAATAATAATAATAATAATAATAATAATAATAATAATAATAATAATAATAGATAATAAAAATAACAAAATAAAAATAATAAAAATAATTGATAATAATAATATAGTAATAGGTATTTAGCTGCTAAATATTATATGGCTTTTTTGAGGTTTACTCGTAAATGGACAATTATAGTATAGTTATTAGTACTTTATTTATATGCTTTTTATGAGTTTACTTCGTAAATGATTATAAGAGAATTTTTATTTTTTAATTCTTGAGGTAGATCGTTATAGACTTTAGCACATTTATAACTAATTACTTGTCTAACTTTTTCTAATGTACAGAAAAGAGGATTTGTGTGAGCACTATTCCTTAAATTATATTCTCTTTGAATTGCATATTATGAAAGTTAGATGTTAGGAATTTACATGCCTTATTTTGAGTATCTTGTGCTGTTCTTTTAATAGAGATAGCTCAATAAGTCTTCAAATTGTAATATTTTAAAAGTTTTTTTTTAAATAAAGGTGTTGAATGTTCATAGAAGTTTTTAGTGGGCTTAAAACAGTCAGATGGAGAGTTTTGCATCAATAACCATCAATAGACTATATGCTAGATATGCACATAAGACTGGAAGCGATAAATAGATTTGTGGAGTAGATATGTGCCCATAGTATATCTTCTTATATATAAGTATTTTCTCAATTTGACTAGTATTTACATATATTTCTAGCTAGTTTGCTCACTAGCTGGTTGATATGTTCTTTTAATGTCATTTTTTCATTGTATACCCCAAGATATTTAGCATTTGTGACTCTTTTCAAGTCAACTCCTTTAATTTTTATGTTGAAATTGTCAGCTATAGTTTTATTGCTAATTATGATGTATGATGTTTTTTGCAAGTTTAGTGAAAGTTTATTAGAAGAATCTATCCATGTTGTGATCTTATTTAAGACGTCTGCTGCTTTTAGTGATAGTGTAGCCGGATTTTTATCCTTTATTAATATTGAAATATCATCGGCAAATGAAAACATGAAAGAGTCTTGTGAATTAGATATATCATTGGTATATAATGTACAATAATAATGGGCCAAGCAATTATTCCTGTGGAACAACGCCAAGTTGTTTGTAGTGGTTTTCGAGCATGTTTCACCGATTTTCAGCATACTGAGCATCTTCCACTTAGGTATGTGTTTAAAACCATTGTAGCTGTGTTTCCCCTTTATTCCCCATCTTTCATTTTGCTAGGTAGTATATCATATCTATTGTACAAAAGCTTTTGAAGACCAAAATATAAGTGGAGTTAAATAATTTCATCCCCTTGTTTTTTTTTATGGTTTTTTTTTTCCCCCATTTATTTTTTTTTTTTTTTTCTTTTCAGTATATTTTTCAGTCAAACAAACAAGGGCTTCAGTTGTTTATCTGTTCTTTTTCTAAAACCCAAAATTGAAAGGTCGCTAATAATATCATTCGTTTATAGATAATTTATTTATTCGATTTAATAGCGTAGTTTGTGGCTATAGTATTTAATGAGAGTGAATAGTATGTGAATATATAATTAAATAATAATGCGATTAGATAGATGGAGGTCATAATAGATATATGATATGAAGTGAATGAATAGATAATGAATAAGTGAGATGAAAGTGTAATAATAATAAGTATATTTATATAATAATAATTAAGAGTAAGTGTTAAATGTAATAGTTTAATGAAGTTACTAATTATAGTTTAATTTATATCAGCATTTAATACGGAAGATTATTAAATTAAATTAAAATTAAATATGTAGAGAAATAGAAAATATAAAGTAAATTAGATAATATATGAATTGAGAAATTAAATATGTTAGAGAAAGTGAAAAATTGAAATTGGAGATGAGAAATATTGATTATTAAAGATTTGGAGAGAGTGAAATACTGAACTTGGAGAAATAATACTCCAGTATTCAAGATATATTAAAATGTAGAATAAAGAAGAATTCAAAATAATGAATTAAATTAAAAATATATATTAGAAGAGTTGTAGTTAAGAGTGTAAAATTAGTAAATTATGTGTAATATTATATATTAAATTAATGGAGATAGTGTAATGAGTTTATTATTATTTAAATGATTTAATTATTAATATATAGAGATCTTGTGTATATATTAAATTATAATCATGAGAGTGAGTGTGAGAGTAGTGTGAGGTAGTGAGTGATGGAGATGAGTGATTGATGTGAGTAGGTGTGAGAGGAGTGTGTGTATGAATTGGAAATAGATAGATAAGGTAAGTAATGATTCAGGGTGATGGTGTTAAGGAGATATTATGAGATAATGAATAGATGAGATGGAGTTGAGATGATATAAGTAGGATAATAGTGTAAGGTATGTATATTGTAAGTATTAAATATTAATATTAATATTTAATATTTATCTTCAAAAGTTAATATTAATATTAATATTAATATTAATTTTAATATTAATATTAAATATTAATATTAATATTAATGATAATAATGAGATAATAAATGAATGAATATATGAATAGATGATAATAATAAATTGAATATATAGAGTAAGTGAGTATGAATGAGATAATGATAGATGAAGGAGTAGAGTAGTATGATGTAGAGAATGAAATAGGAAAATGAGGATTGATAAATTAAGGTATGATATATGATATGAGTGAATAAATAATTAAAGAATGTAAGTATGAATAATGAATAATTATGAAGAATAATAATAATGTATGATGTATGATGTGTGAAAGGAATATATAGATAATAAAATATATAATAATAATTATGAATAATAATAAATAATAATAATAATAATAATAATATAAAGAATGAATAATAATAAATTGAATGTGAATATGATAGTTAAGTGAGATTCATTCGATGTCATATAGATGTTGATCATTTGTAGAGGTGTGATATAATCAATTATTAAATATTAATTATACATAGATGCATTCAGAATCTTATGTGATTTTACGTGTGAGTGTGAATTCAGATATCATGCTGAATGTTTAAGTGGGGGGTGGGTGGGTGATGGAATCTCGGGATAATTAATAATTTTGTATATTGCGTAGAGATATGATGAATGATGATAGCGTGAGAAGTGAATGAAGTAAAGTGGATGAAAGTGAAGAAAAATATGAGAAAAGAAGTGGAAAGAGAGCGTGAAGAGCAAAATGTTGAGGGTAGGAAGGGAAGGTGTAGGGTTTGTTATAACGAGGCTGCTACAAAGAAGTAGAATAGATAAGTGGATGAGTGAAGTGATAGTAGTATGAGATGAGTATTTAATTGGAGAATAATGAATAATGAATGGTGGAATAATAATAATAATAATTAGTGAGAGTGATGAGAGTAATGGTATAGATGATGATATAAGTGAATAATAATATATATGAGGGAATTAGTACAGAGTAAGCAATAGATAGTGAGAGTAGAACTGGCGTGGGACTAGCTTTGAATAAGATAAAAATAATAGATAATAATAATAATAATAATAATAATAATAAGATAATGAGAGTAATAATAATAATAATAGATATGAGAAGAATAATGCTAGTAATGATAAAGGGTGAGATTCCAGACTAATTATAATGGTAGAGATAATGTGATGTATGTAGGTAGATTAATGATAATAGAAAAGTTATACCAGATGATATAAATAGATGATATTAAGTAAGATTAAGTGGGTTATAATAAGTATAATAAAATGCGTAATATGTTGTGAGTGATGTGAATTTATACATATATGTTTTGTCATATGTAGAGATGTGAGGTTGATGTGTCGGTACGTTATAGCTGAGTTGAGAAATTGAGAGTATAAGTAGCTCAAAGGTTATTGTACTGCTCTATGACATGTAAAATACTTTTGAATAATGTAGGTGTATATTATTTAGTAGGGTAGTGGGTTATATGTAGTTAGATGTAGTATGTAATAGTAGGTAGTTAGGTATGGAGTGTTAGTGATGGTGTGATAGTTTAGGGTGGGGGGTGGTGTATATGTAGATTAGGGTAGTAGGTATAGTGATAGAGGATAGGTAATAGATGTGTAGGGTGGTATAGGTTATGGGGTATGGGGGTAAGTCGGTGATTAGAGAGGTATTAGTTGTAGTTGTGATAGAAAGGTTATTAGAGTTGATATGAGGGGTATAGGTGGTATGTAGGTGAGTGTGTAGTATATGATTTAGTAGATAGGGGGGGGTATAGTGTGTGGGTATATAGTGAGTGATGAGGTGTTAGTAATGATTAGGGGGGGTAGAATTAGGAGGGTAGGTGGAAGGGAAGTGTATATAGTGTAGTATGTATAGTGGTTAGTGGGTATGAGTATATATGTTATGGAGTAGTATAATATACTAGGATAATATGCCTGGTAGGATAAAGATATATCCCTATATTGCAATTTCATAGGTAGAATATCTTTTTTGAACTTGGTTACGAATCTTGGTTCCATATTTTTTGTTTAAATTGAAGAATCAAGTTGCGTCGTGTACTTTCAGGCTAAGACGTTCCAATTTTTATATTATACATAATTTTGTCCATTATATGCCTCGTGGAGGGTATGCGCTGTGGAGTTTAGTGGATTAAGCTGTGTCGTTACTGAATATTAATATTAAGTTAGGTGGAGTTTGGATGCGGTAAAAGGAGTATTACCTTAATTGCCAGTAAATTTACCATATCGCAATAGTCAGTGGTTCGTATAGTGATAAGAAATCCATTTAATATATTTCAAATTTATTTATTTAATTTATTTATTTATTTTTCACACGGACGACTTGTCTAATGTGAAAGAAAACTTATTTAACTGCGCGCAAGAGATGAGTTTTTTTGTTTTCAATGGTGTGGTAGGTATATTAACAAAAAAAAAAATTATTACTTACTTCATTTAGATATTGGGCATTTCCAATAGCAAGTAGTATTTTTTTTCGGTCGTTTCCAAGCCTTCGCAGAAAATTCTGAGAGCCGACCTCCTTTGTTGACTCTGCGGAAGCCTGGCTTTTGTTTGTGTACTAAGTGAATTTTTACTCTTTAAATCGTTTTTTGTATAGAAAGATTTTGTTGTCGAGGTATGCATGTGAACTAGATGCGAAGATACGTTCATTTTGAGAGACTGCTTCTATAATTTTGTGTTTAGCTTATATGCGTGATCGAAGGTGAGTTCGATGAGTAAAATGTTTGTAGACGCAGAGATCACACTCTCCCCCCCATGTCTAATGGTGGTGTTTGAGATACCTGATCTGAAGATGACAGATGAAGCTTGCTGAGTTCTCCGACACACATCTACTTGCCTTTGGTTCTTGATAGACTGAAATTATTTTTCTACGCTCCTTCATAGCACGTCGCCTCTCTTATTATATCTCGATCTATTTATGTTAATTCTTGAAACAAGATGGTATTCAACAATACTATCATTTCTGCTGAATAGACACTCTTACAATTGTGAAGAGCATGAAGCCACGGCGGGGGAAGTGTAGCAATATGTTTGATGCTGAGAGGAGAGGGATTAGTTCGTTGTTATTCGATAATGAGCCTTATTTGGTAACGAGTTGGGGTCGAGTATCTTCGTGATGTTGGGTGAAAAGAAGAGTGATAGTTCATACCTCAAAGATGTTGTACAGAGTCTCTAAATCTTTCGTATTCTTTAATTAATAAGTGTTTTTATAACCATAGTCTGGTGCAATACGTCCCATTAATCTATTTCTAATAAGCGAGAGCTGCGTAAGAGAGTGTTTGGGTGTTCTGAGGCGTCTTTGCGAGACGTGAACTGAGCGCGCAGCCACGCTAATGCTGGGCGTGAGATGCGTGGTATTCTCCCTTCTAGGAAAATGCATTCATATAATCGGGGTGGTTCCCCACATATTGGCTCTTGTAAAATAAATATTAGCAGTTTAGGGTTTATCGACTTGTCTGTTTTTCCTTATTCTCTCTCTCTCTCTCTCTCTCTCTCGGTCTTCGTGCGTGCTGCGTCGTGCGTGCCTTGCGCTGTCGTTCTCTCTCTCTCTCTCTTCGCTGCTCCGCTATGTGATGGAGTGTGGGTAGAACTTTTCGTAATGCCTCTCCTTAGTTGTATTGACTCGCTCGTATATTACACATCGGATCACGCTCGTCTGACTATACTACTACAGTGCATTTATATTTAAGCCTATTCCTTGGCTGATGGGAGGGAGAGTAAGTTCGTGGTAGTCACCTTATTGTCTATCACAGCAATTATGCTCTCAGTCCAAACTGTCTGAACATAAGAAACACACTCATTGTGTGATTGTGGTGTGGTATGATGCCTAACTGCTTTATGTGATGTGTGAGCACACTTGTTTCAAAAAGCTCAGTCGGTGGTATGCGTGAGTCATGTTCGACCTTTATATTTGGGTGTGTTTGTGAGTTGACTATGTCTTCTATATGTTTCTCCACATCAGTTTTGTATTAAGAGATCCGTAATGTGCCTTGTTTTAGCTCGGTCTGTTATTATATGTGATGATAGTGAGTGTTAGTTATATAGTGGTTAGGTTTATTGTGTAGTGAGTAGTATATTTGTATATGTTGGTAGATGATATGTAGTGAGGGTGAGGAGTAATTAGTTAGTGTAGTGTGTGGGTGTATTGTTTATAATAAGTTGTGAGTAGTGGTTTATATATAAGTGAGTTGTAGTTAAGATTATATTATGTGTTGGTAGTAGAATGATGTTTATAGGTTGAAGGTATGGGGGTTGGGTGTGTGGTTGGTTATTACTATGGGGATGTAAGTGAGTTAGTTTATATTATATCATGTGTTGTTATATATTATATATATTATATTAGATTGCTGGTTTATTCGGTGTATGGTTATGTTATTTGGTGATTAGTGTGAAGTGAGTTATGTTGGTTAGTAGTATAGTATTAGATGTAGGTATAGATAGTTAGAGGTATTATATATATTTGGTTATGTAATAGTGTAGTGATGTATGTATGTTTGTGTTATTATATATTAATGATTATAGTAGTATATGACTAGAATGGTTATTGGTATTATATTGATTTAGAGGATTTTAGTAAGTGTTATGTGGTATAGATAGGTTTGTGAGTGGAGTTGCTGTGAGTGGTGGGTGTAAGGGTGAGTAATGAGTATATATATATATATCATAATGTGTGTACATAGTATTATTAATAGAGTTATGTTGGGTAGGTGTAGTTATGAGTATGGTGTAGTTATTGTATTATGTATTGTATTGAGTGAGGTTATGTGTTAGATATATATATTATATATTAGTAGTGGTATTATTATATAGTGTGTTGTAGATTTTGTAGGTGGAGTAGTAGTAGGTAGTGTTAGGTAGTAGTAGTATCTGTAGTATAGATATATTAGTAGTAGTATTTGTGAGTATTTAGAAGTGGGGGCGTAGTAGTATATGGGGGTGTATAGTATGGTGTGATATGGATGGTATGGTGAGGTATGTAGTTGAGGTGAGTAGGAGTGATGGTGATGTGTTATATATAGTGTTGTGAGTAGTGTATGGGATGGGTGTGTGTAGTTAATATAGTATATAGGGCTTGTTATATGGTTATATTGAATTATGGATGCTGCGGGTATAATAGAAAAGTCAATACGCGAGTTTGAATAATAGTACACATAGTGAGGTCTTTGTTTAATACAAACCAGGTTGAAAGAATAAGTAAAATATAAAGATTAAATGAATTGTTGTTAATATAGAAAATGGAGTAGAATGTATTAGCATATGTGATAGATTGTGTGAATATAAGTTTATTCATATGGGGAGGAAATATTTGTGTGGGAGTAAGTAGATTACTGCTCTCTCCATATTTAACTTAGTTAATGATTTCCTAGAAAGATGTTTATGTGTACTTTAAAATCTTTTTTTTAATTCTTCTAGACCTCAAAGGTATGAGGAGAGTGATGTTAAGATGTAGTTGAGTTGGGGGATTATCATTGTTTTAATCGGCTTAACCTGAATTTGTTTTCAGTGCATTTTTCTACAGTGTATTGTTGTTAATGAAGTGGATTTCATTCCCGTTTTTCTGATTGTATATAGTATAACAACTTGAATTACTTATCTGAATTCTTTAGTAGTTAAGATCCTCTTTTTTATTATGTGTTATTTATATTGAGTATGTGGTATGTGTATGGATAGTAGAATTGTATAGCTATTCAGTGTCTGTTATTGTGTAAGGTGAGGTATATTTATGTATATTGTTTATGTAGATGTAATTATTGTTTATGTTATATAATTGATGTATATAGTATATAGTGTATTATATTATTATTGGTTATGTGGTTATAGGGTTATCAGTGTTATGTAGGTGGTAGTTTTTATGGGTGTTGGTTTATATTGTATGTATGTATTTGATGATAAACAATACATATAGCCATTAAGACTGAATCCCGTATATGTGGGGTGTTTATTGTATAGGATATGTTATTATATGTATGTATATGGTGTTTTGTGATATAGTATATGTGTAATTATAGTACGGTTGGGTGTTGGGTGGGGTTGTTTGTCTTTGTTGAGTGTGTAGTGTTTTTTGATGGTGTGGAGTATGGGTGGTAATGGAATTTGTAGTGTGTTATTTTGGGTTGGTGGGTGATTTGGAGTTGAGTATGTGGTCGGTATTGGTGGGTTTGTGTTTTTTGGATGAGGTTGGTATGTGGGTTTTGTTTTTGTTTGTTTGGTTGTTATTGTTTGTGGTGTGGTATGAGGTGGTGTGTTGGTTATTGGGTTTTTTTGTGTTTTATTGGTGGGGTTTTGTTGGTTTTGTGTGTTATGTTTGGTGATTGGGTGTATAATTTGTATTGTTTGGTGTTTTGTGTTAGGTGGTGTTTGGTTGTGTTTGGGATGTTTGTTGTGGGTTTTGTTGGTGATTGTTTGTAGGAGGAGTGATTTTTTTATGTTGTGTGGGTGATATGGTGTGGATTTTGATGAGTGGTGAGGGTGTTGTTGTTGGGTGGTGTTATGAGTATGATGGTGGTTGTTGTAGGTAATTATAAATAGTGAGTAGTATATATTTAGGTAGGTTGATTTAGTGGATCAGAGGGTATGGTATGAGTACTGATTTGTGGTGATATTTCTGTATTAGTTAGATATCACATAAAGGAGTATAAGTTTTGTATTTCAACATGGAATTGTGGAGAGAATAGGTAAAAATTTCTAAGAGAAGTGAAGTAATAGACATTATGTAGTTGCAGAATTTGTAAAATTGTGATGGTCGGGTGTAACATTTTCGCTGTGGTATAACTTGGTAAAAGTATGGTAGAGTGGTATGTGTGGTAGTGTAGGTATGTAGTGTGTGTGGGGATATAGTATTGATATATATATATAATATATATATATTTATATTGATATTTATACGGGGGTATAGGGTATACTATGAGTACTATATTATAGGTATATTATATATACTATTGATAAAAAGCCTGTGTGATTGCTAAAAATAAACTTAGGTGGATTAATGTATAGAAGGAACTTTTACTTCTTAATTCACAAATATTAAGAATCAAGAAAGAGCATAAAAAAATAAAAATAAAATAATTGTTTTAATTTTCAAGCTTTCGTTCCCGAGGAAATAGGAACCTTATCAAGAATATACGATGGTGGTAAAGGAATCAAAACTTTTGCGAAGAACCTGATGATGATTATTTTTTC
>JABUQX010036006.1:0-2500 GCA_015478945.1 Trachelipus rathkii | reverse complement strand
ATTTATTATTATTTATTATTATTATTATGTATAATTATTATTATTATCATTATTATTATTATTATTATTGTTTTTATTATTATTTATTATGATTATTATTAAAAATATGAATTACTGCAATTAAGTAAAAAAAATATATTGTATTATATATTTATTATTTTTAGTGTATTATTATTATTATTATAATTAGTTATGTATATTATTATTTCTCAATCTTTTTACGAAATGAATTATTCTTAATATGAATATCGAATGATTTTAGTTTATTTAATTTTTATTTTATTTTATTTTATTTTTATTTTTATTTTATTTTTATTTTTATTTTTATATTTTTATTTTTATTTTTATTTTATTTATATTTTTTTTATTTTTTATTTTTATTTTTTATTTTTATTTTTATTATTCTTTTTTATTTTTATTTTATATTTTTATTTTTATTTTTTATTTTTATTTTTATGTGTTATTTTTATTTTTATTTTTATTTTATATTTATTATTTTTATTGGTTTATTTTTATTTTTTATTTTTATAATTATTGTTTTTTTTTAGTTAAAAATTTAATTTTACCTTGATTTTATTTTTATTTTTAGTTTATTTTATTTTGTTTAATTTTTTATTTTTTATTTACATTATATTTTTCATTTTTATTTTTTATTTTGATTTTTATTTATTATTTTTTTTTTTGTTTATTGTTGTGTCTTACGTGATTGTGTCATTTTTATTTTTATTTTATTTTATTTGTTTATGTTATTTTTTAAGAATTATGTATTTTTATACTGTTTTCATCATTATTTTTAATTATTCATATTTTTATTTTTGATATTCTATATTTTATCTTACTTACAAATTTTTTATTATTAGTTTTTATTTATTATTTTTTTTTTATTGTTGTATTTTGTTATTTTATTGTTATTTTTTATTTTTATTTTTATTTTTATTTGAATTTTATTTGCTATTTTATTTTTAATTTTATTGTTCTACTTTCATTTTGATTTTTATATTAATTTTTATTTTTATTTCTGATTTTTATTTTATTTTTTTATTTTAATTTTTATTTTTATTTTATTATTGATTTTATTAATATAGTTATTATTTATATTATTATTGATTATTGATATATTATTATATATATTATTATTATTATTATTTATTATATATATTATTATTAATTTATTAATATGATTATTTATTATTATTGATTCATGTTATTATTTTAGTATTATATTATTATTATTGATTATTATTATTGATTATTGATTATTTATTTATTATTTATTATTGATTATTATTGATTATTGATTATGTATTATTATTATTATTGATTATTATTATTGAATTATTAATTATGAATTATTAATTATTAATTATTAGATTAATTATTATTATAAAATTGATTAATTAGTTAATTATTAATTATTTAATTATTTTAATGTATGAATTGATTAATTATGTAATATTATAGTTAATTATTATGTATTGATTATTATTATTGATTATTATTATTATTATTATTATATTGATTATTATTATGATGTATTATTATTGATTATTTGATTATTGATTATTATTAATTATTATTATTATTATTAATGTATTATTAATTATTATTAATTATTATTAATTATTGATTATTATTATTATGTATTATTGATTATTATTATTATTATTAGTTATTATTATTAATTATTACGTAAATTAAATTTTTAATTTATTAAATAATAATATAATAGATAGATAATAATAATTAGATAATTAATAATAATATAAATAATTAATAATAATAATATAATAATGAATAATAATGAAGAATAATAATAATAATAATCATTAGTAATCCTGTTATATATATGAGAAGTCGCTTAATGCTCTTGTTTGGTGATCGATAAGGTTTATGCCTTGTAGACGCTGATTCAAAATTTATGACTTTTCACTTGCTTAAGTTGGTCTGAATGCATTTATTAAGCAAATAAAAATATTAATATTAATAAAAGAGAAAAGGGGGAAAAAAAGCGGATGAGAAAGAGAGGGCTTCGCAATATATTATATATTATATATATATATATATATATAATATATAGATAGTAGATATATATATAGTAGTATAGTATGATATGAGGTTGGATGTATATATATATTGATATATTATATATGAATTGAGGGTAGGTATTATATTAGTAGTATGATGTAGATATATATATATAATATTTATATTATGTGTTCGTTATTTTCTCCGTCGTGCTAGGATATCAGGGAGATGTATGATATCTATAATATCCGTAAATTACTAGAAGAAGATTTGGTCACAGAATATTCTTGGGTGCTAACTGTATCCAGATATTGAAGGTGATGACACTCTTCAGTAGGACAGAGGTGCTATTCCAACGCGTGGGGTAAGTCAATCGAAAGAGTTGTTTTTCTGCGGACGTAAAGGAGTATGCAAACGAGTGTGCAATGTTTTCAGTCATGTATTCAATCTCATTCAGTCCGGTAGCGCGGGTCGG
>JABUQX010036005.1:32500-45535 GCA_015478945.1 Trachelipus rathkii | reverse complement strand
CAATCCAAATTCCAGTTTCGGCTCCAAACTCAGCCTTGGCTCAGCCCCTAAAAGTGCACAAATATTACATGATAAAAACAAACTTCATTAAAATTTTAACAAAATAAATAAAAATAGTTATTAATTATCTACCTACCGCTTCAACGCGGGCTTCTTTCAACTCCTTTCCACGTATTTTCAATAGTAACCACTTGTCACCTTCTCCATATATTTCTCTCACACCTGATAACTAAGTTCCACCTTCTTCCAAATCGTGACCAGTTTGACTTTTTCTCGTATTCTTTCCTCCTCTCACAAATAAGGTTCAAGCAAATCTACACTATTTCAAAATTTCTAAGCTAACTTTAATTTCCAAATTTAGCTGGTTTATCAAATTTCTCTCTATGACAATATATATATATATATATATATATATATATATATATATATATATATATATATATATATATGGTATATATATATATATATATATACTATTTATATATATATATATATATATATATATATATATATATATATATATATATATATATATATATACTTTGGTATATATATATATATATATATATATATTTATATATATATATTCTCTATATATATATATATATATATATATATATATATATATATATATATATATATATATATATATATATATATATATATATATATATATATATATTTATATATATATATATATATATATATATATATATATATATATATATATATATATATATATATATATATATATAAGATTTGATATAGGTCGGTTCCTAGGGAACCTCAATTTTATTATGAAGAGGATGACCAAAGCAGGAAAAAAGTCAAAGTTTTATTAATTCAACGTTTCTAGCCACACCATGGCTCATCATCAGGATACTGAAATGACACATGCATAATAATATTGAATAGAGATTTAAAATAAAAATAAACATAAAAATAGAAATAACAATGAAAAGGCTAAATAAAAATAAAAATAAAGTAATGAGAATGACTAGGTGTAACAAATTTTATTAGTAAAATATTAACAAGTATGCTTGAAACGGTTAAAGTTAGGGTTGGAAATTTAAATTTAGTTAAGACAGTAGTAATAATGGGATTAGGGAAGGGGGTGCAACACAATAAATAGGAATCAATAATGACAATGATGATAAAAATAAGCAGAATAAAACCAATAATAATAATAATAATAATAATAATAATAATAATAATAATAATAATAATAATAATAAAAGTCAATAATAACAGATGTATGGTTAATAAGCAAAATCACATAGTAAACATACCTAGTATAATAGTAGCAAAGTTATAGACTAAGGGAAAATTTATGATAATTGAGAGATGAGAGACTGATAGAATTTGGTTGGTTAGCAAATTAAAAATTGAAACATAATTATACCGGAGGGGGGAGAATTAAGCAATTAATAAGGGAGTAGAAGAATGGGAGGAATTTAATGAGGGTTTTAACTGTTTGATGTAGAGGGATTCAAGAATTTTGCGATCGGTGTCAGAGGATGCTGAACTAAGTATGGTAAAATCAGAAAAACGAAGAGGGTGTCCTAAGTTGGAGGTGTGGGATCTGATGGAGGAGTGTTCAGGGGAGCTGGAAGGGAGGTTAGTGCGAAAAGATGTGCCCAGGTGTTTGTGAATTCTAAGTTGTAATTGAAGGCCTGTTTGGCCAACATAGCAAGCCTTGCAGTCTGCACATGTAAAGTTATAAACAACGGAAGATTTCATTAACGTGGGTAGTTTATCTTTATGGCGAAAAAATGAACCTATGGATAGGGGATTAGTAGCAACAAGATAAGGTTGGAGTTGGGGGAAGAAAGTCAGGAGGAGTTTTTGAAGGTCAAAGATTAAAGATGGGTGAGAGGAACCGACAAAAGGGATGTTGAGGTAGACTGGTAATTTAGGAACCGTAGGGGTGGGGGTTTTAGGTCTAAAGATATGCCAAAGAAAGTTATGTATAGAGGAATCAATAAGATACTGTGGGAAATAGTTAAAGCTAAAAAAGGATTTAAGGTAGACTATTTCAAGGTGGAAATAATGCCAAGTTGAGCAGATCTGGTAAGCACGGTGGAGATAGATAGTGATTGAGTTAGAAAGGAGTTTAAAGGGAGAAGAGCTAAGGAAATTCGTGCCAAGGCGTGAAGAGGTGGGTTTACGATAGACTGAAGTAGTGAAGCCATTAGAGTTGTGGTGGACTAGGACGTCCAGAAAGGGGAGGGAATTATTTTGTTCATCTTGTCTGGTGAATTGGATGTTAGGGTGTCTAGAGTTTAAGTAGTTAAAAAAGAGGTCAAATTGGGATTTATTATGAAAGATTAGAAAGCAGTCATCTATATTTTTGACCTTCAAAAACTCCTCCTGACTTTCTTCTCCCAACTTCAACCTTATCTTGTTGCTACTAATCCCCTATCCATAGGTTCATTTTTTCGCCATAAAGATAAACTACCCACATTAATGAAATCTTCCGTTGTTTATAACTTTACATGTGCAGACTGCAAGGCTTGCTATGTTGGTCAAACAGGCCTTCAATTACAACTTAGAATTCACAAGCACAATAACCTCCCTTCCAGCTCCCCTGAACACTCCTCCATCAGATCCCACACCTCCAACTTAGGACACCCTCTTCGTTTTTCTGATTTTACCATACTTAGTTCAGCATCCTCTGACACCGATCGCAAAATTCTTGAATCCCTCTACATCAAACAGTTAAAACCCTCATTAAATTCCTCCCATTCTTCTACTCCCTTATTAATTGCTTAATTCTCCCCCCTCCGGTATAACTATGTTTCAATTTTTAATTTGCTAACCAACCAAATTCTATCGGTCTCTCACCTCTTAATTAACAAACTTTCTCTTAGTCTACAACTCTATTACTATTATACTAGGTGTGTTTACTGTAATTTTGCTTACTAACCATACATCTGTTATTGACTATTATTATTATTTATTATTATTATTATTATTATTATTATTATTATTATTATTATTATTATTATTATTATTAATTATTATTATTATTTATTATTATTATTATTATTATTATTATTATTATTATTATTATTGGTTTTATTCTGCCTTTATTTTTATTATCATTGTCATTATTGAATCCCATTAACTGTCTTAACTAAATTTAAATTTCCAACCCTAACTTTAACCGTTTTCAAGCATACTTTGTTAATATTTTTACTTACAGTTTGTACCCTATATCACTTATTACTTTATTTTTAGCCTTTTCATTGTTATTTCTATTTTTATGTTTATTTTTATTTTAAATCTCTATTCAATATTATTATGCATGTGTCATTTCAGTATCCTGATGATGAGCCATGGTGTGGCTCAAAACGTTGAATTAATAAAACTTTGACTTTTTTCCTGCTTTGGTCATATCCTCTTCATAATATATATATATATATATATATATATATATATATATATATATATATATATATATATATATATATATATATATATAATATATATATATATATATATATATATATATATATATATATATATATATATATATATATGATTTTATTTTCCTTTTTTTGAATAGATGTATTTTTAAAATAATATTCATTGGATGGGGATGTTGTTGACAATTAGGTAAATCTAAATTTAAATTAGTTTATTTCAAATTTATAACTTCAACGTAAAAAATTTTAAATTAATGGAGGTGTCCATTGGGAACTCCCTCTTTTTTTTCAATAAAAAATTTTAACATCGAATGTAATTAATTAAAAACGATAAAAAGAATGGGTGTATGAGATTTAATGAATTAAAATTATCATTAAAACTTTAAACGTGGGAATAGTACATTATTTATATTTAAGATGGGATGGGGTAGTTAACGAAATCACATTTATTTTAGCACATATATTATAACTAGCTTTCGTTTAAGTTTGCTTAAACATTTTTCAAGTTAAAGATTAGGAGAGAGACTGTTAAGGTTTTGAGGTAAGATATAAGTGAAAGAATTTAAGGATTTAGTTGGTTGGTGTATTTGTTTTTTTTATAGGGATGAAATATTTAGAGGATAACAATATTGCATTTTGTAAATAATCCAGAGGATACTCGCCTTTTTGTTTGTTGTAGTTGTTAGTGTTGTATATGTAAATAGATTCTATTATCTTTCTTTTCTGAGTGTTATTGGCGGTTTTTATTATGGAAATGTTTTGTATGTCGATGTTATGATTGTATTGGGATCTGTGGTGGGTGAGGGCAGAATTAATACGGTCTTCGGTTAAATCATCTTTATGTTGTTGGGTTCTTCTTATTAAATCATTGGTTTCGCCTATGTATATGGATGGGCAATTTTGACAGGGGATTTTATATATGCAGTTTGTATTGGGGTTGTTGGGGGTAGGGGGTTTTAAACGATTTTTTAAGGTAAATGAGTTATTTTGGGTGAAATGTATAGTGTTGGGAAAAAATTGTTTAATGTTTTTATTATTTGGGAGGGGTATAGGAAGGAAAGATTTATTATTCATGTTGTTGGTGTTAGTAGGGTTGTAGAATTTTTTTTTGGCTATATGGTAGGATTTATTAATAAAATGGGGGGGGTAATTTAATTTTGTGAATGTTGAGAAAAGGAATTTGGTTTCGGAGGAGAGATGATTGGGGGAGCAGATTCGTAGTGCACGAATGTAGAGGGCGGTGAGGGTAGCTTGTTTTATTGAGTTGGAATGAGTGGAATACCAATGGGTGTAAGCAGGGTTGGAGGAAGGTTTGCGGTAGACTGCGTATGTTATGTGAGTTGCTTTGTGCCAGGTTAGTAATGTATCAAGGAATGGGAGTGTGTCGTTTGTCGAAAGTTCATAGGTAAAAGTGATGGAGGGATGAAGGTTGTTTATATGATTGAGAAGGTTGTTGAATTGTATGTGTTTGGGTATGGCTGCGAAAACGTCATCAACATAACGCAGCCATGTGATGTTGTGGGTGGATGTGTAAGGTAAGATATAATTATGTTCTAGGAGTTCCATGTATATATTTGCAAGGATTGGGGAGAGGGGTGATCCCATGGATAGTCCAGATGTTTGTTTAAAGTAATTTTCATTAAAGCTAAAGTAATTGTGGTTGAGGGTGAGTAATATTAGTTTTTTGATTAGGGGGAAGGGGTAAGGGAGAATTATGTTATTGTTGGTTATGTATTCTTCAAGTAATTGTAAGGTATGGTCTACGGGGACTGAGGTGAAAAGTGATTTTACATCAAAGCTTAAAAATTGATGGGTGGTAGGGTTAAGTTGGTGGGTTTTTTGTATAAAATCAGAGGTGTTTGTTATATGAGCGGGAGAAATTTTGCCAAGTAGGGTTTTTAATATATTGGATAGCCATGTTGATAGTTTGTATGTGTTGCAATTTGTATTGGAAATTATGGGGCGTAGAGGGTGGTTTGGTTTGTGGAGTTTGGGGATACCATAGAATTTTGAGATACGCGTCATATGGGCTTTGTTTTTTTCGTGGATATCGGGGAAATCTTTTGTGCTTTTTCAGGTTACTGTTGAAGGTGTTGAAAGAATTTTTTTGAGGATTATTAGTAAGGGGAGAATAGGTTGTATGATCTTGGAGAAGAGTTTGACATTTGTTGGTGTAGTCATTGGTGTTTAAAATGACTATATTATTGCCCTTGTCGCTTCTGGTTATAATTATATTTTGATTTTTTTGTAAGGTGCTAAGGGCTGTGTAGAAGAGGGCGGGAAGTTTTTCTTTTTTATTATTTGATGTGAGACTATTAAGTAGGTAACCTTTCATGATGTCTAAATTTAGATTTTTATATGTGTTTTTATGGTTTTTTTCCCAATAATCAAAATTTGTGAAGAATTGGAGGTAATCTTCTCCTTTTTTAACAATAACAACATCCCCCATCCAATGAATATTATTTGAAAAATACATCTATTCACACCAAGGGAAAATCAAATCGTAAAATTAACACTACGTCTTAAGTAGTATATCAATAATATATATATATATATATATATATATATATATATATATATATATATATATATATATATATATATATATATATATATATATTTAGATATACTCTCTTATATATATATATTATATACCGTATATATATATATATATATATGCTGCTATATATATATATATATATATATATATATATATATATATATATATATATACCAACAACTTATATATATATATATATATATATATATATATATATATATATATAAAATATATATATATATATATATATATATATATATATATATATATATATATATATACTATATATATATATATATATATATATATACATACCACATTATATATATATATATATATATATATATATATATATATATATATATATATATATATATATATATATAATAACACCATATATATATATATATATATATATATATATATATATATATATATATATATATAGGAAAGTTTTATAGATGTTAGTACTAGTATCTGCCCGGAATTTACAAGAAACAGGTTATCAGATGCATGTTTGGAACATATTAAAACTGTGAACTTCCATTTTCTGGTACCAATATTTTACCTGAAACTATTTTCAAATTATGCCCATTAAAAACTATGAGAAATTTCCAGATAAACTTCTTTGTAGTAATAGAAGAAACAAAAGCAATATACAATTGACATAGGATGTAAGATAATGTGCTGTAATACAATATGCACAAATTACTTCATTACTTTTGATATGAAAGAAAAAATTGAAAATTTCTTAACTGTTAATGCTTCCAATATTAAATGTACAAGATCTAATGATAACATCATACGAGATGTATTTGATGGTGAAGTCTATAAGGAACTTTTTAAAGCTGGCTTTGATCCGGAAAGGGATTTAACATTTAATTTTAGTTTAGATGGGGCACCACTTTCAAAATCCAGTACACTCCAGGCATGGCCTATATTTATAACAATAAATGAAATAAATTTAAAATTCAGATTTAAAAATATATTTACTGCTGGATTTTGGATAAGCAGTAGTCAAATGACAAATGATCTAAATATCCAAAGTTTGCTAACAGTCTTTGTTAGAAATATGAAAATTTTACAAAACACAGGTGTAACCTATAAAAGTAACGAAATAACTAAAATGAGCAGAATTTTTCCATTACTTTGTGTTGCTGATGCACCAGCAAAAGCAAAAATTTTAAATTTTACTAATCATTCTGGATATTCTTCATGCAATTACTGTGAAATTCATGGAATATATGAATCAAATGCTGTAAGATTTCCTAAATTAGGTTGATCAATTACACAAACTTTTATAATCAATGTATCTTCTGCAGGCCTCAATAACCTGAGTGCAATAATATTTTGGTCATCTTCCTGAGGTGGAATCGGATGAGGGGCTTTTTCTTCACCATTAACGAGTGATCCAAAGAGTTACAAAGAACTCTTACTTGAACTATTTTTGACACAATCAAATAAGCCATGGTATATTGGATCTCCAACACAGCGTAAGTGCATATATATATATATATATATATATATATATATATATATATATATATATATATATATATATATATATATATATATATATATATATATATACTATATATATATATATATATATATATATATATATATATATATATATATTAGGGATATACCGGAACCAGAATTTTTGGTTCCGGCCAGAACCGGAACTTTCCAGAACCTTGTAAAAGTTTAGTTAATATTTTGTTTTGTAGTAGTTTCAACTTTAAAGTTAATTTTTTATAATAATAATACCTTGTACAAATTTTATTTATCCCCAGGTCTAGACTCTAGAGTATTAAAGCTACCTGTTCAAGTTTGAAAATATTTTCATATTTAATGTTTTCGAAAGTATAAGAGTCGAGGTCATTTTATCATGATATTTGTTCACATATATCAATTTTCTATATTATTTTTTTATGCATAATCAACTGGTAAATGACAAATCAATTACTGAATTTTTAAAAAAGACATTTCAAAAAGTGGAAAGTTCCGGTAAATACCGGCCGGAACTGGAACCTTTAAAAAATTTAGGTTCCGGTACTCCCTAATATATATATATATATATATATATATATATATATATATATATATATATATATATATATATATATATATATATATATATATATATATATATATATATATATATATATATATATATATATATATATATATATATATATATATACTATATATATATATATATCTCCTATATATATACTATATATATATATATATATATATTTGGCAGGGGGCAGAAATTTAGAAGGTGGAGTCAAATTTCATGTTTGTATTTTTAGTGTTTTTCTGTTTGCCAGTTTTCTAAACAGGAGTGTTTATATAATATATATATATATATATATATATATATATATATATATATATATATATATATATATACTATATATATATATATATATATATATATATATATATATATATATATATATATATATATATATATATATATATATTGCTAACTCTGGGCTCCTCTTATTTGGAGTCCAAGTCACATTTTCTGAGAAACTTTGCAACCTCCACTGGAGTGGAGCCACAGGTCTGGGAGGTGATCTGATGATGTGTTCTGCCTGGGTTGTCAGAAGGATGTTCTCTGTACCAGCCAGTATGGTGGGCATTGAAGTGCGCCTCCCTATTAATAAGTTGTTTATTGTATTGATGGGGTTTAAGTTTGTTTGTAATTGTTTTGGACAGTAATAAGATGTGGGATGGGGAATATATATATATATATATATATATATATATAACTATATATATATATATATATATATATATATATATATATATATATATATATATATATATATATACTATATATATATATATATATATATATATATATATATTTATATATATATATATATATATACCGATAATATATATATATATATATATATATATATATATATATATATATATATATATATATATATATATATATATATATATATATATATATATATACTATATATATAAAATATATAACTGCTATATATATATATATATATATATATATATATATATATATATATATATATATATATATTATGTTGTAAGAGATGTTACTGAAGAGGATAGTAAATGATTGGATATTGAGGATTAGGTCGTGTAGTAGGTTGATAGTTTCAACAAATGGTGTTATTGTTAGAATAAGTTGTTTTGATTGTGGTAGTAGTGTAGTTTACTCTGGTTGTGTGCTTGAGTAAATAGTCATATCCATAAGGTGTTTTTGGATATGACTCTATTTACTCAAGCATATTGCTCAATATATACCGTATATATATTTATATATTTGCTATATATATATATATATATATATATATATATATATATATATATATATATATATATATATATATATATATATATATATATATATATATATATATATATATATATATATATATATATATATATATATATATATTTTTTTGATAGGTGCTACAATTTACAAATTATTTTTAGAAGAATGGGAGGAATTTAATGAGGGATCCATTTCTAAATGGAAGTTATGGAAAGCTTCTGAAATGGGAAACTTTTTGTACTACTATATTTTCATATTGGAAGATATTCTCAAGCCTCAGTATTTCACACATGTTCTGCACCTCAGAGCTGGGTTAATTTTATTACTAAGCAAAGCTATTAGCTCAGATGATGTGAAAAAAGCAAATGAGCACCTACATACATTCGTGTGCCATTTTGAGATATTATATGGAATAGAACATATGACTTTTAACGTTCACTTATTATTGCATCTTAGTGAAGCTGTTGTAAAGTGTGGCCCCCTTTGGGCTTATTCTGCCTTTCCCTATGAAAACCAATTACGAATATTTAAAACTTTTATAACTGGAACTAAAGGACCAAGTAAGCAAATAATCAAGAAATCTAAAGTTTTAAACTTCATTAATATGAGATCACATGTTATTGCAAGCAAAGAAGTTTTCAGATTTTGCGAAACAAATTTTGGTATAGGATATTCACTTGATAAATACCTCAAGACATTTTCTGTGGGAAAAGCAGTTGAAACACATCTCACTTGCGAAAATTTCAGAAAAGAGGAAATTACTGCCATTCAGGAATTAGGAATAACACAGAAAATACTCCTTTATAAAAATTTAAACTTTCCGGCTTTTAACATAAAAAAAATTCTGTAGTATTGCTTGAAGATGGCAAACTTGGACGAATTACACAAATTGTAAATTGTTTTAATGATATATATTTATTGTTTGAAGAATATGTTCTGCATATGCAATATTCTGGTACAATAAGAAAATGTATTTCTACCCTAAGCGAATCACAAGGTGGAAGCATTTTGTGCATTCATCCCAATTTAATAAAAACTCCATGTATTACTGTAAAAATTGCTACAGATATGTATGTAATGCCCCGACAAGGTGTTCTTGAGTTTTAATTGTAAAGATAAATAATAGAAAAGAGAAAGAAAAAAATAAAAAAATATTTATGTAATAAAAAAAAGATATATATATATATATATATATATATATATATATATATATATATATATATATATATATATATATATATATATATATATATATATATATATATATATATATATATATATATATATATATATATATATATATATATATATATATATATATATATATATATATATATATAAAAATAGATCTATTTAATTGTTTATATATATATATTTATTATTTTAATTTATAAAAATGGAACCATACTACGGATTTATACAGTTTCTCAAGGACAAAACAAAGAAGATTGTCCCAGTTTCAGATATTAAAAACTTCCAACCAACCTCCATGACAGATTTTAATAGACAAAAAATCTACAAAATAATGTGGCCTCAAGAAGATGACTATGAAAATATGGAAAGCTACGAGAGAGCTGCGTACGATGCAACAGTGTTACAACTAGGAGGTAAGTTTCTTTATTACTAATATAATAAGTTTTAAACTATTTATTAACCTTGATAACTATTAGCATGTGTTCCCCTAATGCAACATTTTTCCAGGTACAAAGGATTCTCCAGATGGATAAGAGGATGGTTGCTGCTCCAACTCATATACTAGAATCTCCCTCAGAAACAGAAAATGATCTCAATGAGAAAATAGTAAGTGTCTGTGCTTGATCAAAGAGCATAAACCCAGTAAGTTCATATTATATATATATTATAGATATATATATATATTATAGTATTATATTTATATTATATATATATATATTATATATATATATATATTATATATATATATATGGGGATGGGTTCTTTCTAACTGATTGAAACTGATGTGAGGGGAGTGTGGAAGAACACTTCGAAAAATCTGTATAACATGGCAGTAATAGGAGGTGATGCGAATGTTGTGTTTGATGGTGCAAGAAAGGAGTAGTTATTATTGGGGTTGATTTCATGAGTAAGGAGGAGTAGATGGGAGAGTGAGAAAGTGTAGAAGATGGTAAATCTGCAGATGTTTATAGATTAAAATTACATGTGAAATGGTCAGGAATGAGCGAGATGAGATTAATTGGATTGTGGAAGTTGGTATAGCAACGCGTTTAGGGAGTATAGTTCCGCAGGGATTGGAGAGAAGCAGTAATAGTACCCTTAATAATGTAAGGAGATAAGGTAACTGTAGAATGTATAGGGTATAGTTTATTTGAGTTTGTAGGGAAGATATTTATGCTTGGTATTTTAGTCGAGAAGAGTGCATCGATTGACTGGAAGGAACTGATGGTGAATAAACAAGGTTGCGTAGCATTGATAGAGGAGTGGTTGATCAGACCTTTACATTTAAAACAAATGAGGTGAGAAACTGAGGATGAAGAAGAATAAATTGTATTTAGATTTTTGATGGATTTGCAACAGCGGTATTATATGATTAATAGGAAGCACATCTATGGCAGGTGCCTAGTAATATATGGCTGGTGGTTAGCTTCTGAATGTTAATAAAAAGATGTATGAGGGAATCGTGAAGTCCGTGTGTAAGAAAAAAATGTTGTTGAAAGTGAGATTTATATTAATAAGCGAGTAAAGGGCAGGGATGTGTCTTGCTCCTTGTATTCAATGTGTATAATGGGATGAGGTTATGAAAGAATTAGGAGTGGGGTGGTGGAGAGGTGTTAGAATGATGGAAAATGGAAGAGAGTGGAGAGTGCCCTACCTATTATATGCCGATGATTTGGTTTTGTGTGGTGAATCTGAAGAGAGTTTGAAACCATTGGTAGAGAGATTGGCAGGGTGTGAAAAGGAGGGTTTGAAAGTAAAAGTAGATAAGAGTAAGGTTTCTGATTGTGAGTGAGAACAGTCCTCGGTGTGAAGATAAGTTGTTAGATGGTGAGCACTGGAACAAGTGTGCTGATTTTAAATATTTAGGAACATATTTACGAAAAGGAACGGATGTGCAGTTGTAGTGGAAAGTTGTTGAATGGCAGGAAGGTGGCTGGTGAAATTAAATCCTCAATGGATGTGAAAGGACTAAGCCTTGAGTGCGCTAGTGTCTTACATGAGGTTATGTTGTTACCTGTGTTAATGTATAGTAGTGAGACTGGTGGAATAAAGTATTAGATCTAAAGTACAATGTGCTCAGTATGGGACAATCTTAGGCCGTGTTAGGTATGAGAAAGAATTGATAAAATAGGAATGAAACGTATTAGAGAGTAGTGTGATGTAAAGAAAGTGTGCATTTAAAGTTGAGAGAATAAATGAAAGTTATGTTGAGATGGTTTGGTATGTGGAAAGGATGGAAGATAGTCGGTTGGTTAACCGTATGTATAATGGTGAATGTGGTGTGTTGGGAATCGACCGACTGGGAGACCGAAGAAAAAGTGGATTGAGTCAGTAAAGGAATGCCTGGAGGAGAGAAATGTGAGTTTGATAGAGGCGAGAAGAAAAGTGCATAATGTGAGTGAATGGCGTGGTTTTATGAGGATGTATGGTTGTGGGCCACCTGGATTAAGGGATGAAACCCCACCACTGACGACGATGCTATAGTGAGGGTCGTCGCAGTCGCCGCTGAAGCT
>JABUQX010036005.1:25000-27500 GCA_015478945.1 Trachelipus rathkii | reverse complement strand
ACCATTCCTTTTACGGAAAATCCGATCGTAAATTTTCAAAGGTCTACCAAAAACTTTAAACTATAGATCACCATAATCAGTGCGACCCCAGCAATATTTCCAGACGACAAATCCGACTGATATATAATAATATACTACCTATAATATACTATATAATATTATCATATACTATATATATAATTATTTAGTTAATTATAATATATATATATATATATATATATATATATATATATATTACTATATAATATATTATATATAGATATATATACTACTATATATATATAATTATAATATATAATATATATATAAAGCGGGATTTAGTACCACGAAAATATTGGCTGTTTGTACTGATTATGGTTAGTTTAATTAATAAGTTCATCGACTTCTTTAATTGAAAAATTACGACTGGCATTCGTATATAAGAAATGGTCTCAAAGTTTACCAACTAGAATACCCTGGAAATAAAGCAAATTTCATACGGGTTATTGCTGGGATTATTAAAGATTTTTTTTCTCCGTAGTGACCCAACTGAGTGACAATGCTGGATGAAATGGTAAGAAATTCGACGTGATCCAGCTGGATTAAATTCGGGCCGTACTGGTGTTTGCTAGATTAATTCCAGGATGACCACTGAAAAAATTTAGCGACTGGTAACAGATGCAGGAAAAGTAAGAAATTGCGACTGGATCCAGTGGAAATTAATGCCGGGTTCGTTACTGGTTCGTTGCTAGGATAATTTCCAGGATGACCCAGCTGGAAAATTACGACTGGTAATAGTGTAGGAAAAGGTAAGAAATTCGACTGGATCCAGCTGGAAATAATGGATTATGGTTAGTTTTAATTAATTAAGTTCATCGACTCTTAATTGAAAATTACGACTGGATTTCGGAAAAAAACTGATCTTAAAACACAACAAGGTCCAGTGCGAAATTGAACTGGTTCCCACTGGAAATCATTGCACTGGTCCAGCTGGATCCAGTTGGAAAATGTGCTGGAACCAGTAAAAAATTTTTGCTGGGGTACACGCCACATCCGCTTACGGCTAAAAATTGAGGATAGAGACAACAACAAGATAGAGTATGGTTTGCTGTCAGAGAGCTCAAGGTCCTGAGTTGGGGTCAAAGAAAAGACGTGCGGTCTAAAGAAAGGGAAATGATGATATTCAACAAAGTGGAAAGAGAAAAAACCACGAATATTGAAAATTAATGGAAAATGAAGACATTTCACCAGAGCGAGTCGGGATATTAATCCCATCACCGGAGCCCGCCAACCCCCAAGTTATGATGAGGTGAGGGGCGAAGTAGGCGTATTGCTTGAATGCAGACCCTCCAAGCATCTCCAAGGAGGGTTTACGTTACGCCTTTTTTAACTATGAGCTTGCAAATCTATGGAATACCTGTAAAGAAGTAGGATGGTGGTAGGAATGCCCATTTAACATGTTTTACAAAGAACTCCAGCGTAAGGTCGAAATTGCGCAACAAATACCCTTTGGGGAAGTGAAACGCGAAGAGGATGAAATAGAAAACCATGGATTGCAGAGGATTGCACAAGACAAACCTAACATTCTTGGATAATGTCAATATATTTCTACCTAAATATACAAATTTAATTTTAAAAAAGTTAATCTTTAAAATTCGTATTCTTTAAAATAAAAAATAACAAAAACTTCTTAAAAATAATTCTATTTTCAAATAAAAATATTTTTTAGTAATATTTTTTTATATATATATATATATATATATATATATATATATATATATATATATATATATATATATAATATAATTATATATATATATAATTATAATATATTATATATATATATATATATATAAGTATATATGATAGATATAATATATAGATATATAGTAATATATAACTATATATATATATATACCTCATATTATATATATATGCACTACATATTATTATATAACTATATAATATATATAATATATATACTATATATATATAATATGTATATATATATATACACTATTCTTATATATACTATATATATATATATAGATATATAATATAAAATTATATATATAGTATATATAGATATACTATATAATATATAGGTAATAATATATATTATATATAAATTATATAAATTATTTGTATTATATTTTTATAAAATATATATAATATATATATATATATATATATTTATTTATTTATATATATATATATAAATATATACTATAGATTATATATTATAATATATAACCCCCCACACATCCCATCAGTCTAAAAACTATACTATATATATATAACATATATATATATATATATAGTATATATATAAATATATATATATATATACTATAATATATAGTATTATATAGTAGGCCCTGTTATTTTTTAAGACTCCGTCAGTTTTGAATTTTTTTTTTGTTTTTCTTAAATTTTATTTCTAGTATATGATACTAATAATGAATTTCAGTGGTGATTTACATTGATTCAAAAGTTTCGAACTATTTTAAATAATTATTTA
>JABUQX010036005.1:10000-17500 GCA_015478945.1 Trachelipus rathkii | reverse complement strand
CATTTCTTGGATAATGTCAACAAATTGATATGTAAAAGCATAAATTTAATTTTAAAAAAGTTACTCCTAAAATTCGTTTTCTATAAAATAAAAGAAAACGATCATTATTTAGATAAGTAATTCAATTTTCAAATTAAAATATTTCATTTATTGGGTAAAAAAAAGGAAAACCCTTCCTTTATAATCTATATATAAAACATTTATTTTAATTTTAATATATATATATATATATTATATATAATATATAATATATATATATATATATATATATATATATATATATATATATTATATATTATATATATATCAGGGGCGTATATATAGGGTAGGCAGGGTAGGTAAGTCCTACCCAATATTTTTTTAGGTTTTAAATAATTGAAATTAAATTGTAAAAAGTATACTAAATTATTAAATTTTTATATAAAAGTTAAAAAAGAAGCTATTTGCATTCATAAATTTAAAAGAAAAACACCACAATATTAATAATAGCTATAATAAATATTAATTCAGTTTAGAAATTCTCGCTCCTACTTCTTGATCTTAATAGTTAAAATTATTTAAACCCAGCGGACGAGTGACGTCATTTTCATCGCAACTTATAAAGACGACTAGTCTGTCCTACCCTATAATAATCGATAAATTAATCGATGAGTATATTATGAAATCTTTCGTTCTCGATCTTCCCGTAAATATGTACGAAATATGTGGCTTGTGGCAGTTTTTGTTTGAAATTTTTGTATCGAATGAGTCTGATTGATCTGTTATTGAATATTAATTTTATATAGCTTCATTTAAGTGGTATTTAGCATTATATACATAAAATTAAGTGAAATAATGCATAATGGAGTAAGTGTAGATTTTATATTAAAGAAAAAACGCTTTAAAACTTATCTATAAAACGAGAGCTCTATTTTAAAAAAAATGATAGGCCTAAGAAATTGCTCAATTGGAATGTGATTTAAAAATAAGTATTTGGTAAATATAATGAAAACAAGCTTTTCATACAAATAAATAGGTACGGTATTATAATTATTAAAATATGTTTTTGATGTTTTCGTAGCTATATATATATATATATATATATATATATATTATATATAATATATATATATATATTATATATATATTATAATATATATATATATAATATATATAATATATATATAGTATATATACTATTAAACTCTTGCATACCCCAGTGTATTCTCCAGGACGCCACTGATATATATAATATATATATATATATATATATATTTTATATATATACTATAATATATAATATATATATATATTATAATATTATATATATATATATTATATATATATATAATATATAATATATATATATATAATATATAAATATGTTATGCCATAGGATATGGGAGATTAAAATTATGAGCTTCACACCGTCAAAAGCGGCCAAAAATTTGATTATTTATATTTGAAAGGGATTGAAGAAAACATTTATTTTACAAAAGTGATAGATTTATATATAAATTTTTATTTGAAGACGAATTAATTAAATATTTTTTATTTTTAAAATATTTTTAAGAACAATTTTTATTTAGAAAATAAAATTGTCTTATGGGAAAAAAGATTCATAAAATAACTCTACACTTTGCATCTTGGATACGAAGGAAAGTTATAAATGGAAGTAAAAAAGTTATTACCTGGTTCCAGTCTCGATTATATATAATTGGTTTTATGTTGGGTTCCATAATTGGTTCTACGATTGTTTTTTGAGAATCTCATCGGTAACTGAATATTACACTATTGAAGACTTTTCTATTATTTTGTGATATCTATCATTGAAGAAGTTCTAATTCGTTACAGCACTACTAAGGCAGTGAGAAGGATTAAGATTTGATATTTATCATTTGAATTAGAAGATTACTAAAGAATATAGTTCTTTGGACAAGGATTAGAAAGTCTAGTAATTATTCAGAAGAAAATTTTGTAAGAGATTAGATAACAATCAGAGAGAGATTTATTAGAACATTTTGAAGGAAAGTTATACAACTTCGAGAGACTTATTGGAACTATTACTTGCTATAGGAGAGTCTAGTAACATTGAGAACGACTTTCATCTGGATCAAGGAACCATTATTTATTGGAAGGAATTTACTTACTGAAAGTAATTGATCTTTGATATTTTGAGGAGTCCGTCTGAGACTCAGGAATAATTTAAGAATCAGAAGACTTCGTGGTTTTCGCTACACTTCGTATCTGAGAGAGTGGAAATCTATATTGTGAATCATACCCTAGACATTTTATACAGTTTATTCTATTTTGTTTTGTATTGTTTAATAAACGAACTCGGGAATTGTCACTCTGTTATTGACGGAAACCCCATCTTGTGACAATAAATTGGAGGCTCTGTCCGGAATATTTTCTAAAAGGAAATACTGAGACCAATAAATTGAAGACTCTGTCTGAATTTGCTTCTGAAGAAAAGGAATATATCAGTGGTCTTATTTGGAACAGTTCCTAAAAGAATATCACAGTCGTCATTCAAAGTAAAGACAACTCTTGTGATACTGATATTAAAGTGTGAGCCTCTATTAAAATTTACCTTTTTAATATGGATTGTGCTGCATTAGCAAAGATCGCCCAAGATCTTGGACTAAAGGGAAAAGAGGCAAGGGAATTTATAAAGGAACAAAGAGAAGCAGCAAGAGACAAAGGGAAGCTGCCAGAGAAGCGGCAGTCTTCGAAGCGAAAAGTTAAGCTGCTGAAGCTGAAAGAGAAGCTTCCAAAAAAGCAGCAGAGAGAGAAGCTACCAGACAAGCTGCTGAAAGAGAAACTGCCAAAGAAGCAGCAGAGAGAGAAGCTACCAGACAAGCTGCAGAAAGAGAAGCTGCCAGAGAAGCAGCAGAAAGAGAAGCTGCAAGAGAAGAGAGACAAAGAGAGGCTGCCAGAGAAGAAAGAGAAGCGGCAGATAGACAGAGGGAAGCCGACAGAGAAGCAGCGGAAAGACAAAGAGAGCATGAGCTAGAGCTCAGGAGAATGGAATTGCAAGCAGGCAATAATAACCAACAACAAGCTGCAAACAATAACGATGTTAAGGCAAGAGTGCCTAAGCTCCCTCCCTTTGCAGACAACAGAGATGAAATAGACTGCTACCTCGAACGCTTCGAAAGATTTGCAGAGATTAATGAATGGGACAAAAGGAATTGGGCATCTCACCTTAGCGCCTTGTTAACAGGGAAAGCCTTACTTGCATATTCCCGCATTCCTAAAGAAGATTCGAAAGACTACGATAAATTGAAGAATGCCCTTCTACTGTGCTACAATTTGACGGAGGATGGCTATCGAATAAAATTTAGGAGTGCGAAAGCATATAATGATGAAAGGCCCATACAATTCATAGATAGGCTAAAGAACTACGTCATGAAATGGACAGATCTGGCGGAGATAAATAAGGATTTTAATGATATCATCAATCTGATAGTAGCTGAGCAATTTCTTAACACTTGCCCGAAAGAACTGGCAACATTTTTACGGGAAAGGAAGGTTAATAAATTAGATGTCATTGCTCAAGAGGCGGAGAACTATCTCCTGGCCCACAACAAAAATTTGACATCAATGAGTAGTAGAGAAGAATCCTCTAAGAAAGAGAAGAAAGATACCATCGAAAGTTTTAAAGGTACCGATAGACCCAAATATCAGTCCACTTGTTTCAAGTGTGGGAAGAAAGGGCACAAGGCATTTGATTGTAAAAATTACAGTCCCTATAGGAGAGACGACCAATACAAGAACTATAACAACAACCATTCCAACAACAATTGGAGAGAAGGACCCAAAAGGGCAGCTGCTGCCATAACAACTGAAGTTAAACAGTGGGATAAGGAAACCGCCTCTGACATTACAACGTCTCATGGAAATATTAGTGTCAATAAAGACTCCGACCTCATGAAACACGTGAACAACAATAACGAGATTGCTTTAGCATGCGGCAGAATGATTCCTGTCGTCAGAGTCGCATGTGTAAAGAGTGATAATGTAAGACCTAACATCTTGAATTCAATGATGCCCGTTGTTGACGGAAAGATTAATGGTATGGCAGCGAATGTATTGAGGGACACCGGCTGTGATTCTGTCATTGTTAAAAAGAAATATACGACGGCAGACCAGAGAACTGGGAAGAGAAAACAAATACTACTGATCGATAATACGATTAGGGACGCACCCGTTGTTATGATCGACGTCGTTACGCCATATTATACAGGTCGTGTGGAAGCCATAGCCCTAGACGATGCCATATATGACTTGATAATAGGAAATATTCCAGGAGCGAGGAATGCAGAGGATCCTGCACATAAGGAGATGGTATCGCGCGCGAGGGCAGCGAACAGTTCTCTGGGAGAAGCAGCTGAAGCTCATGGTGACATGACGGGGCATCTTGACAGTCAAGCGATAGTGTCATGTGCTGGCGAATCAATAAACTCACGGTCGGAAGAAACTACACAGTTCAACGATATATTAGAACATCCCGTCGACCAAGTGGATGTATCGCGCGCGAGTAGTTCGCACAATGAAAGGCCAATTACGCCAGAAAACGCTCAACAGGCAAGTGATGACAAAATCACTCGCGAAAAGTTCATTGAATTTCAGCGAGATGATGAGACTTTGAACAGATGTAGGGTCTTGAGTGAGATGGAAGGTAAAGAAGAAAGACGATCGTATTACGACGTAAAGAAAGGAATCTTGTACAGGTGTAAACAAGATAAAGAAGGTCCGAGCGAGCAAGTTGTTGTACCAAAGAAATTACGGAATGAAGTAATGATTATGGCGCACGATAGCATCATGGGAGGACACCTCGGGATCAAAAAGACGACAGATAAGGTACTCTCAGAGTTCTACTGGCCTGGGATGAACGAGGATGTATCCCGATTCTGTCATTCGTGCGACATTTGTCAGAAGACGGTGCCGAAAGGAAAGGTGGTAAAAACGCCATTGACGAAAGTTCCACTTATAGGGACCCCGTTTAAAAGGGTGGCGGTAGATCTTGTGGGTCCAATTGTGCCATCTTCTCAGGACGGACATAGGTATATTCTCACTCTTGTTGATTATGCCACGAGGTACCCTGAAGCGGTACCATTAAAGAATATTGATACAGAGACGGTTGCGGAAGCCCTGGTGGACTTGTACTCTAGAATTGGGGTACCAGATGAAATACTGACCGACTTGGGGACACAGTTTGTATCGAGGTGCATGAAGGAGGTGTCCAGGTTATTAAATGTGAAGCAGTTAAGCACGAGTCCATATCACCCTATATGTAACGGCATGGTTGAAAAGTTCAACGGAACGATGAAAAGGATGTTAAAAAGGCTCTGTAGTGAACAACCTAGAAGGTGGAATAAATTTATAAATCCTTTACTATTCGCTTACCGTGAGGTGCCGCAAGAAAGTACCGGATTTGCGCCTTTCGAATTGTTGTATGGGAGAACCGTGAGAGGACCCATGCAGATAATGAAAGAAATTTGGGTTAATGAACGGCAGCCAGATGAGGTGACGAACAGTTATCACTATGTATTCAAGTTAAGGGAAAAATTGGAGGAGACTTTAAAGATAGCATCGTCAGAATTAGAAAAGGCCCAGAATCGCTACAAACACTACTACGATAGGAGCGCTAAGGAAAGAAGATTCGAAATAGGCGATTCCGTATTAATATTACTGCCCACTGAAAGTAATAAACTACTGATGCAGTGGAAGGGTCCTTACGAGGTCGTCGGTACGATTGGTGAAAACGACTATAGGGTGAAGGTCATTGAGAAGATCAGGACGTATCATGCGAACCTGTTAAAGATATACAATAAGAGGAACGAAGAAACGCCGGATGCCTTACACATCGCGTGCGTAGGTGTGGTCGATTTCGAAGAGTGTGAGAAGGAAGAGATCGATCTAGGTGAGGACGCGATTATCCTAGGAAGCTGCACGCCTAAGGAAAGCGTCAAAGACATCAAAATAGGGCCTGAGTTAGAAGAAGAAAAGAGGTCAGAAATAAAAGAAATATTAAATGAATTCGAACAGGTATTTACCGACCTACCAGGAAAAATGGACATTGTGCAGCACGAAATAAATTTGACGTCCCAAGTCCCTATTAAGAGTAAGCCGTACTCCATACCGTATGCGCTGAGAGAAACACTCAAAAAAGAGGTCAGTGAGATGCTGAAAATGGGAGTGATAAGAGAGTCTGATTCCCCCTACGCATCACCCATAGTCATGGTGAAAAAGAAGGACGGATCCAATCGTGTTTGTGCAGATTATCGTAAGTTAAACCAGGTCACGTTGTTCGACCCTGAACCGATGGCCGTGACAGAAGAGATCTTCACAAAGTTCGGGAAGGATAAATACTTTTCGAAGATTGACCTCAGTAAAGGTTACTGGCATATCCCAGTAAGGAGTGGAGACGTACCTAAAACAGCTTTTGTAACGCCAGACGGACATTATGAATTCCTTAGGATGCCGTTTGGTCTGGTAAACGCAGGCGCCACACTAGTTAGGGCCGTGAGGAAAATACTCAGGGGTATGAAGAGTACAGATAGTTACTTGGACGACATAATCGTTCATACAGAAACCTGGGAGGACCACGTAATCGAAATTAGGGAATTGTTGAATAGACTGGCGTACGTTGGCGCAACTCTCAGACCGTCAAAATGCGAGATAGCCGTTAAGGACCTAGAGTTTCTCGGCCATAAGCTGACCGAAGGAGTCGTCGGTCTACAAGACGATAATATAAAAAAGATCAGAGACGCAGAGAGGCCACGCACCAAGAAAGGGGTCAGATCATTCCTGGGACTGACAGGGTTTTACAGGAATTTTATACCCAATTATTCAACAATAGCTGCTCCGTTAACTGACCTGACAAAAAATAAGCAACCGAATAAAGTAGTATGGCAAACAGCCCAAGAGAAGGCGTTCGTAGCATTGAAAAATATGTTGATCTGCAAACCCATTCTACGACTTCCCAACCTCACCAAGTCATTTGTGCTACAAACAGATGCGAGCGATATGGCTTTAGGGGCAGTACTCCTGCAGGAGTTCGAGGACGGACTGTTCCCTATAGCGTACGCGAGTAAGAAACTTTCTACCAGGGAGAAAGCTTATTCTACGTTAGAAAAAGAGGGGCTCGGCATAATATTTGGTGTGCGTAAGTTCGATAATTATTTATATGGGAAGGAGTTTGTCCTGCAGACGGACCATCAGCCACTGATCTACATGCAGAAAACTAAGTATGTCAATGCAAAAGTGATGAGGTGGGCATTGTTTCTGCAGAAATACAAGTTCAGGCTGGAATCGATTAAAGGTATGAAAAATACCGCCGCAGATTATCTAACCAGGATCGGGGCATGAGAAGACTATTGTTTTAAGTGAAAGAAAAGCCCCTGTTTTCTTTCTTAATGGGGGCGTGTGTTATGCCATTAGGAATATGGGAGATAAAATTATGAGCTTCACACGTCAAAGCGGAAAAATTTATTATTTATATTTCTAGAAAAG